>WBNM01025454.1:11906-141829 GCA_013399055.1 Ramphastos sulfuratus
AGCAGGCTGGGGAGCAGGGGGGAGCAGGCTGGGGGGCTGTAGGGAGCAGGCTGGGGAGCAGAGGGAAGCAGGCTGGGGAGCAGGCTGGGGAGCAGTCTGGGGAGCAGGGCGGAGCAGGCTGCCCCACAGCCTCGGGAGTGGTGGAGTTGGGTGGGTGGGAAAAGCTCTCAGAGACCAGCCAAGTCAACTCAACCCCACCATGGCGGCAGCTTTCTAGCCTCCCAGGTGCCATGGCCACAGCTTTCTGGAACACCTCCAGGGCTGGGGACTCCACCGCCTCCCTGGGCAGCCTGTGCCAATCCCTGACCACTCCTGCAGCACAGAAATTTCTTCTCATGTCCAGCCTAAACCTCCTCTGGGACAACTCGAGGCCATTTCCTCTCCTTCTGTCACGGGATCCTAGGGAGCAGAGCCCAACCCTAGGCTGGCTCCAGCCTCCTTTCAGGGGGCTGTAGAGCGATGAGGTCTCCTCTCAGCCCCTCCTTCCCCAGACTGAACAGTGAGACAAAGCTCTCCCGAACGAGGACAAGCTCCTCAGAGCCCTCTGAAGCCCCAGCAGAGGGAGCAGTGCGAACGCAGAGCGCTCTGGACACAGCTCTGCAGGCAGGACTCAGCCGCAGCGCCCTGCACCCAGGGCTGTCAGCTGCAGCGCTCCCTGCTCCCGGCTTGCAAGCACCGCGGAGCTACAGAGACCTCCCTTCTGTTCAGCCAGCTGAGCAGATCCTTCAGGGAGGCTGTGGTTGTCCCTCTCTGGACGTGTTCAAGGCCAGGCTGGATGAGGCTTTGAGCCACTTGGGCTAGTGGGAGGTGTCCTTGAAGATCATCCATTTTCAACCTCCAGCCTGTGGCTAGCTTGGGTGGCCACCTTGGGTGACCGGGTTGCTACATGAGCAACAATCACACCAGCAACCAAACACGGAGCTGAGGTGACCCTGCTGCTAGTTCTGAGCCCTGAGAGTCAGCTTCCTTACTCCAGAGGTTTCTGAAGTCTCCCCTTCACATGACACCTCTGCCATTTGTTTCAGGTCACCCCTCTGCTCCCTGGACTGGCCAGATCATTGTCACTGAGGAGGAGCCTGCAGGTAAGCACAGCCCTTCGGCCTCCCAAAGTCTAAGGTGGAGCTGGCTGGGTAAGGAGACCTCCCAGTGGGTCCAGTGGACTTCAGCACCTGCCCAGACTTTGATGTTCTGAGATCATGCAGCCCTGAGCGTGGTGGTGCAGGAGAGGTTTCATTCCTCAGCTCCTGGCAGATAACCATGCCTGGAGAAGGACATCTCAGCCCAAGCTGTAGCAGAAGTTTAATTCTACATACAGAAAGTATCAAGTTCTGCTAGCAGGATGTTGATCCTGTGTGATCTGGTATAGGTGATCTTGCTCTGGCAGGGGGATTGGACTGGATGCTCTTTCGAGGTCCCTTCCAGCCCCTGACATTCTGTGATGCCCCTGCTCCATTTCACTTGTAGCACTAAATCTGGAGGAGTTCAATCCCAGCCCTTCTCTGTTCTTCTCTCCTGCTATTCAGAGGGTGTTGTTCCTGGCCCACCTACAGACCTCCAGGTTATTGAAGCCACCAAGAACTATGTGGTGCTCAGCTGGAAGCCTCCCGGGCAGCGTGGCCACGAGGGCATCATGTACTATGTGGAGAAGGTAAAAGAGGCAAAAGCTGAACCAGGTGGTGACAGTCTTTAGACTTCGACACTGGCACAGGTGGATGCCCCCTCCCACAGCCTCCCTGGAGGTATTCCAGGCCAAGCTGCATGAGGCCTTGAGCAAGCTGTGCTGATGGGAGGTGTCCCTGCCCATGGCAGGGGGCCGGCACTGCATAATCTCTGAGGTCCCTTCTAGTCCAACCTATTCCATGATTGTTTTTTCTACCTGGCGCTTTCAAACTAAGGCCAGGACTAGAAGGTCACCATGAGAGCTGTGACTGTAGATTAAGGTAAAGGTGAAGGAAATAAAGGACAGGAGATGGGAAAGTAGGCACAGAAGGTGCCAAAGGCTGCAGTGCCCCATGGTGAGCCTGCAGCAGGCAGGCTGAGGAGCTCTCTGTAAAGAGAAAGGGCACAGTCCAGCATAGTGGAGTGGAAGGGACCTTTGGAGGTCATCCAGTCCAAGCCCTGCCAGAGCAGGAGCACCCAGGGCAGTCCACACAGGAACACATCCAGGGGGGCTGGAAAGCCTCCAGAGAAGGAGACTGCACAACCTCTCTGGGCAGCCTGCTCCAGGCCTCCAGCACCCTCACAGTGACAAAGTTTTGCCTCCTGTTCTCCTGGCACCTCCTCTGCTCCAGCTGGCACCCAGTGCCCCTTGTCCTGGCACTGGGCAGCCCTGAGCAGAGCCTGGCTGCAGCCCTGCACATCTCTATCACCATGACTGAGGGCAGCCCTCAGGCTCCTCTGCTGCCAGCTCCCAGCCCCAGCTCCCTCAGCCTGGCCTCACAGGAGATGTTCACTGCCTGCAGCAGCTTTGGGGCTCTGCTGGACTCTCTCCAGCAGCTTCCTGAGGTCCTTCTTGAGCTGAGGGGCCCAGAGCTGGACACAATATTCCAGATGTGGCCTCAGCAGGGCAGAGCAGAGGGCCAGGAGAACCTCTCTGACCTACTCAGCACAGTCCTTCTAACCCAGCCCAGGATGCCCTTGGCCTTCTTGGGCACCAGGGCACATTGTTGGCTCATGGCCATCCTGTTGCTCACCAGGACCCCCAGAGCTGCTTACAGCAGCTCAGGCCCAGCCTCTCCTGGCCTGTGGGGGTTGTTCCTTCCCAGATGCAGGACTCCACACTTGGTCTTGTCTGATTTCAGCCAGCTCAAGGAAGGTGACAAATGTCTCTTCCAGACCAGAATCCATTTTCATTTCAGTCTCCTGCTTTTTTCTTTTTCTTTTGGTGGCTGCCAGCATTTTCACTTCTGTCTCGTGGCTCACCAAGTTTTTTTTCCCTGTCACTCTTGGTGTTATCAAAGGAGCCAAAAATAGCTTCCCTGTATGTGTTTTTTTTTCCATCCCTCATACAAAATCTGGTCTAAATAAATGAGTTTCACTTAGCAACAGACTTGGGGAGGATGAAATGATGAATTTTTGAGTTTCCATCTAAGAAAGTCTGAAATCTCTCAGAAGCCAGAAAATTCCCCAGAGAGGGCAAAATCATCATTAATGTTAGTGTTAGTGAGCAGGGCATGGAGAGTTCTACCCACAGGCCTGAAACCAGCTCAGGTCTTTTTTTGTTTTGGTTGAGAAATGCAGGTCAGGTCCTCATTAAGTCTGGAAGCCACCTCAGAACCATGCAGAAGAGCAATGTGTTAGTGGTAGAAGTTGTGGAGGCTTCAAGTCTGGAGGTCTTCAAAGCCAGGCTGGATGGGGCCTTGAGCAAGCTGGGCAGTGGAAGGTGTCCCTACCCATGGCAGGGGGTTGGGACTGGATGAGCTTTGAGGTCCCTTCCAGCCCAACACAGTCTCTGATTCTGTGGTGCTGGATGTCTGCAGAAGCTGTTTTGCAAGTGGTGCAGAACCAGATGTGGTTAATAACAGCACTTCTGCTGCTGCAGAGGGCCTTGGCTGCAGTACCTCAGAGCCAGTCAGGTTTCTGCAGTAGGTGGGCACCTGGCACCTCCAGCTGCTGTGCCAGCTGCTCCTTCTGTAGCAGCAGGCTGCCCAGGGTAGGGTCCCCATCCCTGCGGGTGTTAAAAATGTGTGGCCATGGCACTTGGGGAGGTGGTTTGGTGGCCGCGGTGGTGTGGGGTTGGTAGCTGGACCGGATGATCTCACAGGCTGCCAGATGCAGAGCAGGCTGCCTTGGGGGAGTAGAGTCACCAAGCCTGGAGCGAGTTGGCCGAGGGCCTTAAGTGTGCAGGGGGCGCGAGGTCTGGCTGCACCTGCTGCCCTCAGAGCCCTTTCCCAGCTCCGTCCGGGACTGCAAACGTGGGGCCAGGCGGGCTGGGGGCAGGGCACAGGGCTGGGCACTCATCCCCTGCCGGCTGTGCCCACAGTGCGTGGCGGGCACGGAAGACTGGCAGCGGGTGAACACGGAGACGCCGGTGCGGTCCCCGCGCTTCGCGCTCTTTGACCTGGCTGAGGGCAAGGCCTACAGCTTCCGCGTGCGCTGCTGCAACTCCGCCGGCGTCGGGCAGCCCTCCGAGGCCACCGCCGCC
Organism: Ramphastos sulfuratus; assembly: GCA_013399055.1. NCBI lineage: Eukaryota > Metazoa > Chordata > Aves > Piciformes > Ramphastidae > Ramphastos > Ramphastos sulfuratus. Next base: position 16,051 of record WBNM01025454.1, read on the forward strand.
ACTGTGCCCGCCGACAAGCTGGGTGAGTGCCGCACGGCCTCCGGGCTGGCTCCAGCAGGCTGCCTGGGGAGGCTGTGGGTGGCCTCCCGAGGGAGCTGTTGGAGGCCAGGCTGGATGGGGCCTCGAGCAACCTGGGCTGGTGGGAGGTGTCCTGCCCATGGAGGGGAGTTTGGAACTGGAAGGTCTTTAAAGTCCCTTCTAACCCAAACCATTCCATGGTTACATGATTCTGTCTTTAAGGTCCCTTCCAACCCAAACCATTCCATGGTTGTATAGTTCCATGGTTCCATAGTTCTATGATTCTATCTCTAAAGTCCCTTTCAACCCAAGCCGTTCGATGGTTCCATGACTCCATGTACTCAAGTATCAGAAACTATCAGTGATGCCTCCTCCCTAGCCAGGCCCATTCTGCTTTGGACTGTTGATCCCCTAAGATCTGCTCAGATGAGAGCTGCAGACTAAGGGGGTCCAGCTGCAGATAAAGGCTGTTCAGAACTTGCACAGCTGCAAGCAGTGGGAAAGGCAAAGGGAAGGATGCACCAAAATGCTTCACCTCAGAGCCCTCACTGAAACCAAGCACAGGCATCAGCAGAGCTTCACCTGCCTGCTCTGGTGGTCCAGGCAGAGGCAGGAATTCCATCCATGCAGACTGATTCCAGGGAAGGAGAAGCTGAGGTGTTTCCCACAGCAGAGCACCAGGAGCTACCCCTGCAGCAGCTGTCTGTTGCCGAACTGCAGGGCAGCTCCTGATGCAGTGCACAGTCCATGCACAGGAACTTAATTCCTGAGGAGCGAGACAGCTCCTCTTGGAAAACATCTCAGGAGCAAGGTGGTGCCTGGCAGAAGCTTGCTTTGTGACTCATCCCGTGGGCTGCAGAGCTCTTCAGCCTGCATCCAGCACAGCTTTCCCTGTCAGAGAGCTCCAAATCCCATCCCTGCTGCAGGTGTTCAGCACCAGGGGAAGGAAATGCCCTCACTCAGAAGCAGTCTCAGAATGCCAGCAGGGTGTGGTGGGAAGGGACCTTTGCAGCTCACCCAGCCCAAGCCCTGCTCCAGCAGGGCACCCACAGCAGCCTGCCCAGCAGCACAGTGCCCAGCTGGGGCTGGAAGCTCTCTACACAAGGAGACTGCACAACCTCTCTGGGCAGCCTGCTCCAGGCCTCCAGCACCCACACAACAAACAACTTTCTCCTCCTCTTCAGCTGGCACCTCCTGGCTTCCACTTTGTGCTCCTTGCCCCTTGCCGTGTCCCTGGGCACCAGTGAGCAGAGCCTGGCCCCAGCCTCTCGCCCCCCACAGGTGCTTCAGCTCTTGCTGAGCACTGCTCAGCTGCCCTCTGGGGCTGCTCTTCTGCAGGCTCTCAGCCCCAGGGCTCTCAGCCTTTGCTGCTCCCAGAGCTGCTCCAGGTCCCTCAGCAGCTCTGCAGCCTGTACTGGACTCTCCCCAGCAGTTCCCTGGCTCTGGCACTGGGGAGCCAGCACTGGCCCCTCAGCAGGGCTGAGGAGCAGGAGAACCTCCCTTGCCCTGCTGACCCCACTCTCCTTCATGCCCCCCATGACACCTTTGGCTTTCTTGGCCACCACTTTGCTGGCTCCTGGGACCTTGTTGCCCCCTAGCACTCTTGGGTCCTTCTCCTTGGGCTGCTTCTCAGCAGGGCACCCCTGACCTGTCCTTGTGCAGGAGGTTGCTCTTCCCCAGGGGCGGGACTCCACTCTTGGTGAGGAACCTCATTCACCATCGGGAGCTTGAACCTACTGTTCCTGTCCTGTCCTGTTGTGCTGCCCTACTTAATGTAGATCAGAGCAGGCTTTGGAGGGCTGACTCTGCCTTTGCCCTGTTGGTGTCACCATGAATAGGCTCTCCTTCTGGTGTGCCCTGCATGTCGTGGCTGGGTGCTCACTGATGTCTCCTTCTCTCACACAGACATTCCCAAGGCTCCTACCCACGTTATGCCAACGAGGAATACAGACACCTCAGTCCTTGTCACTTGGGCAGAGCCCCCAGATGCCAAGGAGCTGGTTGGGTACTACATTGAGTCAAGTCTGGTTGGATCTGGTCTTTGGGAGCCATGCAACAACAACCCTGTGAAAGACACAAGGTAATGGGGACCTTCTGGTGGCCATGGAACAGGCTCTGGGGACAGGCTTCTTCTCAGGGCCCGCTGGGACAGGCCAGGATTGATGGTTTGGACCCAAAGATGGAGATTGGGGCTGGAGAGAAGGGAGAAATGTCTGATGCTGAGGGTGGGGAGAGCCTGGCCCAGGCTGCCCAGAGAGGTGGGAGCTGCCCCATGGCTGGCACCAGTGCAGATCAGGCTGCTTGGGGCTGTGAGCTGCTTGCTCTGGCTGGGGATGTCCCTGCTGCCTGCAGGGGGTTGGGCTGGAGGAGCTGGAGAGGTGGTGAGCGAGGTGTTTGGATAAATTCTGCATTCCATGGCCTTCATTCCATGGAATCATTTCTAACAGCCCCTCAGGATCCAGTCCAACCACTCTAACTGCAGTTGAGTGGCTTCATGGGTTTGTAAAACCAGAAGAAACTATTGAAGGACCTTTCATGTGCCCCTTGAGATGGCTCATAGAGTGGTTGGCTTGGAAGGGGCCATGGAGACCTTCCAGCTCCCCCAGGGTGTTCCTGTCTGTGCCAGACATGCTGACTGCTCCCCTGTCCTGCCACAGGTTTGTGTGCCACGGGCTGTGCCAGGGCGAGCAGTACATCTTCAGGGTCAGGGCTGTCAACCCAGCAGGCCTCAGCGACTTCTCCCAGGACTCGGAGCCCATCGAGGTGAAGGCAGCCATTGGTGAGGGCTCTCCCCTTGCTCTGCCCAGCACTCAGCCACTTTGGGCTCTAACGCACTCTGCCACCAGTGCTGCCCACACACCGTCGCTGCCTGGAAGCTCCTCTGCTCTCACAGCCATAGGTTCAGTCACTGCACTCATATGGACCTGTTCAGCTTCCCCATCCAGTCTGCTTCAGGTGCTCACTGCCAGAGGGCACTGCCAAGGTCACTTCACAGCTGTGCTGGGCCATGGAGCATGGCTCTGCTTCCCTGCTGTGGTGCCGATCCCCTCTCTGGTGTCTGTCACCCCTGCTGCACACCACGTCCTGAGCGCCACACCTTAACCTAATGATCAGTGCCAGGTGTCTCTTGTGACCCTAACCCTGCCTTGTCCTCCCGCTCTGGGTGAGCTCTGCCTGCTTGCCCCTGCCTGGACTAACCACGGGGATTGCTGAGGTCACCAAGAATGACCAGAGTCAGCTGTGCACCACCCTCACCCTCCTCTGCACCCCACCTCACAGCCTCACTCCTCAGCCTCAGAGCAGGCAAATGTGGCCAAGGAACTTCTGTGGGATCATCTGGAGTATCAGAGAGATGGAAGATCTCATACTCAAATGAGGGGATTGTGCCCCTTGGCTCTGCTCAGACCTCATCTCCAGTCCTGCCTCCAGCTCTGCTGTCCCCAGCAGCAGGAGGACACAGAGCTGCTGCAGAGAGGCCAGAGGAGGCCACAGAGATGAGTCCAGGGCTGGAGCAGCTCTGCTGTGAGCACAGGCTGAGGGAGCTGGGGGGGTGCAGCCTGCAGAGGAGAAGGCTCCAGGAGGACCTCAGAGCTGCTGCCAGTGCCTGAAGGGAGCCTGCAGGAAGGCTGCAGAGGGACTTGTGCTGAGGGGGTCTGAGGCAGGCCAAGGGCCAATGGTTTGGAGCTGAGGCAGAGCAGGCTGAGAGTGGAGCTGAGGAAGAAGTTGCTGAGTGTGAGGGTGGTGAGAGTCTGGCACAGGCTGCCTCCTGCCTGGGGGTGTTGCAGGCCAGGCTGGATGAGGCCTTGAGCAGCTGAGTGTGGCTGAGAGGTGTCCCTGGGCATGGCAGGAGGTTGGGGCAGCTGAGCTCTGAGGTCCCTTTCTGCTTAGGCCACTCAATGACTCCATGAAGTAGTTGTGCCAAGTGCAGGGTGGTTTTGGCTCTGAGGAGCAGAGGTTGTTTGTGAGCAGCTTGAGAGGTGTTCCACATGCACCAAACCCTCACCTCGGGCCTAACACTGTGTGTGTCCAAGCTGCCGTGTGTCTCCCTTTGGCTGTGTCTTCTCTGTGCCCATTTCTTCACCCTGTTGCCAGTTGTGACTGCCAGTGTCTCTGCTGTCTGCTGCCCATTGCAGGGGGAGGCTCTCTCCATCCTGTGTGCCCTGTGCCAAGCCCTCTGGCTGCTGGACTAACAGCCTGTGGTGCCAGTGGGGGAGGGATACATGAGGCCTCTCAGCCTGTCTTTGACACCGGAGCTTTGCTCGAGCCTGCTGCTAAGCCTGGCAGAGAGGTGTCACCCAGGAGCTGTGGCAAAGCAGGCAGTGCAGCAGGCAGTGGCACTGGAGCAGCTCCTCAGGACATGGCCACACCTGTGCCACACAGCGCTGCTGCCAAGCAGGCAAACAGATCTCACCCTGGGGGTGTCCTGGCACTGGAAAAAGGGACCAGGAAGGAGGGTACAGGTGAGAGTTATCCAGATAAGAGATATCACTGATGGCTGCAGCCTCTGCTGCCCCTGCCACCAGTGCATGCAGCCTCCACCTGCCCCATCAGTGAGACCCTCTGCACTGAGATCACTGCTGGGCTGGTGCCAGCACCACTTCACACTCTCCATCCATTTACTAACCCCACGGCTGCTGTGACCACACAGTGGTGTGCCCAGGGCAGGCAACTCCTGCGAAACCACCTCACTAACCTGGCAGGAGTCTGGTTGCCTCCTCTCTGGGTGATGCATGTGTGGAGTCACAACCTGCTGCTGCTGGGCAGCTGTGAGGGGTGGCTGAGGATCCTCTGTGGATTCAGCCCTGGGGTGGAGTCTGGGAGCTCTCTGTTGTCAAAAGTAGAGGAGTGTGCCACAGACACTTGCCTGTAAGGCCCAGGCACAGGAATGTTCCACTGCTGGTAGGGCTCCAGTGCCATACTGCCAGTAAGGTAAGATGCTGTGGTGGGTTTTGTGAGGAGGGTGGCACAGTGTGTGAAACAGAAAGACAAACCCAACCCAAAGGAAGGAAAACCCAACCCTTAGAAAGCCAGCCTGAGCCATTCCCTGATTCTATTGTCCTGAGACCTGATCCCTGCCCACTATGGGCTCCTTCCTTCTTTCTGTGGAAGCTTTTGTCCTGCTTTCCTTCTAGCTGCAGAACTTCCCTCGATCACACAGCTCTTGTCCTCCCTGGGAAGTGCGGGACGGGTGCCACCTGGGCATTGAATGCCAGGCTGACACTGCCCTGTCACCCCTGCTGATGTGTTGCTCCTGTTGGCACAGCTGCTCCATCTGCACCCTATGACATCGTGGTGCTGGAGAGTGTCCGCGACTCCATGGTGCTGGGCTGGAAGCAGCCCAAGGCTGCCGGCGGCACCGAGATCACCGGGTACTACGTCAGCTACCGGGAGCTGCTGGGCGGAGTGCCTGGGGAGTGGAAGGAGGCCAACACCAAAGCTGTCAGTGACAGAGCCTACAGGGTAAGAGCTGAGCTTCTGCCGGGGCTCCGGGGATGGGTGGAGCTCCCCAGGGCACCCCAGAGAGCGCTGGGGCTGAGCTGTGAGCCGGTGTGCAGTTGCGGAATGCATCCTGGGACAGCAGGGCTGGGCAGGGACCCCTGCAGCTCACACAGCACAACCCCTGCTCCAGCAGGGCACCCACAGCAGCCTGCCCAGCAGCAGAGTGTCCAGCTGGGGCTGGAAGCTCTCTACACAAGGAGACTGCACAACCTCTCTGGGCAGCCTGCTCCAGGCCTCCAACACCCTCACCCCAAACAAGTGCTGTGGATGGGAGGGAGTTTGTGGATGCCTCCTCCCTGGAGGTGTTCAAGGCCAGGCTGGATGAGGCCTTGAGCAGCCTGGGCTGGTGAAGGAGTCCCTGCCCATGGCAGGGGGACAGAGCTGGATGAGCTTTAAAGGTCCCTTCCCACCCAAGCCATTCTATGAGTCTCTTCAGGCACTCCAATCATGCTCTGTGTTCACTGTCACTGTGATGTCCTTCTCATGAAGCCCAAGTCACTAACTGCCACCTCCTTCATTCTGCAGATTGAAAACCTGAAGGAGAACATGGTCTACCAGTTCCAGGTGGCTGCTGTCAACCTGGCTGGAGTGGGGACACCCTCCAAGCCCAGCCAGCCCTTCAAGTGTGAAGAGTGGAGCATTGCTGTGCCTGGTAGGACACTGAGGGGCAGGGGAGGCTGCTGAGAGCCCAGGGGTGCTCTGTGCCCCATAAGCTAAGCCTTGGCTGAAAGCTCACTCCAAGGGCAGGGCTCTGAAGGGGATGAGCTCAGTGGACTTTAGAGCAGGACATGAACTAATGATTAACTCAGCTCCTAGAGTCTGACATTGTTTGTTGGGACTGTTTGATCATGGCCATCTCCTGAAGACACCAACCTCACCAAGCTGCTTGGTCCTGGGACTGGGCTGGTTGTGGCTTTGTTGGGTCTGGACATGGTAGAAAGCAGCTCTGAGCTCACAATTTGCTCTCTGGTTTCTGGAGTCCTAAAGCATTTTTAACCCCTTTGGGATTTCTTTTGATGTCACAGCTCCAACCTTCTCCCCTGTCAGGGCCACCCCACGATGTGAGATGCACAGAAGTCAGGAAGGACTCCCTGGTTCTGCTGTGGAAGGAACCAGTCTATACTGGCCGGAGCCCCATCGCTGGCTACTATGTTGATATGAAGGAACATGAAGCCAAGGAGGAGCTCTGGAGAAGTGTCAACGAGAAGCCGCTCCACAGGAAGTACTTGAAGGTGAAGAGCTGGAGGTGCAGAGTCCATTCCTGTCATGCTGGAGCCATCCTGGCCATCTTCTGGCTCACAGGCCCTTGTGGGCACAAATCCAGCTGCTGTGCTGCTGGGGCAGCTGCTTTGGCTGAGGATGTTCACCTGGAGGAAAGGAGCCTGAGGGAGACCTCACTGNGGCTGTGGGCTCCCACCAGCAGTGTCTGTGGCTCCCTGCAGGTGCAGGGCCTGGTGCAGGGCCGGCGCTACGTGTTCCGCGTGCGGGCTGCCAACCAGGCTGGCGTGGGCAAGCCCTCGGATGCCACAGACCCCATCCTGGCTGAGACACCACCAGGTCTGCTGGGGAGCTTCCTCCTCCTTCTCATCTCTCAGCAGGTTCCTCTGTGTGTGATGGGTTTCCAGCAGATCTCCTGGGCAGAAGCTGAGGGAGCTGGGGGTGTGCAGTGTGGAGCAGAGGAGCCTGAGGGAGACCTCATTGCTCTCTGCAGCTCTCTGAGAGGAGGCTGCAGCCAGCTGGGCTTGGGCTCTGCTCCCTAGGAACAAGAGACACGACAAAAGGCAATGGCCTCAAGTTGCCCCAGGGGAGGTTTAGATTGGACATAAAAAACTTCTTCCCTGAAAGGGTTCTGAAAGCCTGGCACAGTTGCCCAGGCTGAATGCCTTCTCCTGGAGGTGTTTCCAAGAGGTAGNGCTGGGCTTGGGCTCTGCTCCCTAGGAACAAGAGATAGGACAAGAGGAAATGGCCTCAAGTTCCCCCAGAGGAGGTTTAGGTTGGACATGAGAAGACACTTCTCAGCTGGCCCAGGCTGCCCAGTTTGGTGGCTGAATGCCCGCCCCTGGAGGTGTTTCCAAGAGGCAGAGCTGTCGTGCTGAGGGCCATGGCTCAGCCCCAGCATGGGTGAGGCTGGAGAATGGTTGGACTGGGTGAGCTCGAAAGGTGTCTTCCCACCTAAGCCAGCCCATGACTCTCTGGCAGCTGGTGCCTGCTGCTCTCCAGGCTGTGGGATAGACCCAGAAGGGTTCCTGGGAACCAAGCTAAGGTTTGCAGCAGCTCCTGGGGCTGCTCCAGCCACCCTGACACTGCTTCCTGACAGCTTGGGCTGCTGCCTGCTCTGAGCTCCTGCTGCCTTGTTCTGCTCCTGCAGGAACCAAGGAGGTGGTGGTTGAAGTAGATGACAATGGAGTCATTTCCCTCAACTTTGAGTGTGAGCAGATGTCCCCAGGCTCCAAGTTTGTTTGGTCTAAGAACTATGAACCCATTGAGGATGACACTCGACTGAACATTGACACCAAGGGTGGCAAGTAAGGACCACAGCCTCCTTGTGCCTTCAGGGACCACAAGTGGTCACAGGAGGCCTTGGGCAGCTGAGTCTCATTGAGAGGTGTCCCTGGGCATGGTGGGGAGGTCAGAGTAGATGAGCTCTGAGGTCCCTTCCAACCTGAGCTATTCTGGGATGCTATGAAATCCCTCCTCCTGGGTGTGTGACTTCACTAAGAGGCGCCAGCAATCCTTCCTGGGTGTGTGACCTCACCAAAAGGTGCCAGCAATCCTTCCTGGGTACACACTCACCTCACTAAGTACACACTAAGTACACAATAAGTACACACTCACCTCACTAAGAGGTCCATCTGCCCCTGCTAGTGGAGGCCTACCCATGGCTGATCTCCAGCAGTTCCACACACAGACCATATGGAAAGTGGAGCTCACACAGAACTAGTGAGAGTTCCTGCTGGCCCCTGCTTCTGCCATCTACCATCTCTGCAACCTTCAGAGGTGCTGCAGTAAGCAAGACTTCTGGTGACATTACCAGGGCTTGGTTTGCCAACTTCTAGTGGTCTGTGAGGCTCCTGCAGGCCTCTGCAGAGGAAGGGCTGCCGAGGCAGAGGTGCAGGCCAGGAGCTGTGAGCAGCAGGTGACACAAGGCTCTTCTGTCTGCTTTATTAGAGCTAAAAGACAGGTTTGGTTCAGGCCAGCCTCAACATTTGATCAAAAGGTCGGAGATGAGGAACAATTTCTGCAGGCACTGGCACAGGGAGGTGGTGCAGTCCCCACCCTGCAGGGGCTCCAGGAACATGTGGCCATGGCACTTGGGGCCATGGTTTGGTGGCCACGGTGGGGTTGAGTTAAGGTTGGCCTGAATGATCTCGGAGGGCTTTTCCCACCCAAACAATGCTCTTCTTTTCTCCTCGAGGTCAAAGGCTACCTTCAAGGAGCTGGGAGAAGAGGACCTGGGCATTTACTCCTGTGTGGTGACAGACACAGACGGGGTCTCAGCCAGCCACACGATTGATGAGGAAGGTAGGCACATGGCTCTCAGCCAGGGCCCTGCACTGCCACGCTGCTTCTCCCTGCTGTCCTCTCAGCTCCATGAGGCCCACAGGCAACTCAGACCATTTCTGCCCTGTCTCTTGCAGAGCTGAAACGTCTGCTGGCCCTGAGCCACGAGCACAAGTTCCCAAGTAAGTGACTGTCTGGGGGGACACTTCTGCATGCAGGAGGAATGTTTGGCACCGAGGGTGGGGAGAGCCTGGCTCAGGCTGCCCAGCGAGGTGGGAGCTGCCCCATCCATGGCACCACTGCAGGTCAGGTGCTCTGAGCACTCTGCTCCAGTTGGGGATGTCCCTGCTGCCTGTAGGGGATTGGACTGGATGAGCTTTAGAGGTCCCTTCCCACCTGAACCATGCCTTTTCCATACCCCTTATAGGCCATTTCCAACCCAAACCATTCTTAGATTGGCTATGAGGAACAATTTTTGTACTGCAGGAGTGGTCAGGGATTGGCCCAGGCTGCCCAGGGAGGTAGTGGAGTCCCCATCCCTGGAGGTGTTCCAGGAATGTGTGGCCATGGCACTTGGGGCTATGGTTTGGTGGCCATGGTGGGGTTGGGTAGAAGGTGTGAGTAGAAGGTTGGATTTGATAGTCTTGGAGGTCTTTTCCAGCCCTAATGATTCTGGAACTCTGTTTCTGTGCTCAGAAAGATCCTGCACCATCAGGCAGTGAGGTCACTGTGAGACTGGGACAATAACCTTGAGCTCCTGTGGGTCAGGCAGGAGAGCTCAGCACCAGCCCTGTTCTGACCACAGGCACAGCCTGTCCTAGGCACTCCTGCCTCAGCAGAGCTCAGCCGCTGCCTGCTCTGTGCTGCTAAACTGCTTGGAGCTGGAGCTGCTGCTGAGAAACAGCTGCAGCACTCCATGGGAAAATGCCAGAATCTCAGTGTGAGCACCACAGAGCAGAGCCTGGCCTCAGCCTCTTGTCCCCCCAGCCCCTTCAGCTTTCCCTGAGCATTGCTCAGATCTCCTCTGGGGCTGCTCTTCTCCAGGCTCAACAGCCCCTGCCTCCTGGAGCAGGCTGCCCAGAGAGGTTGTGCAGTCTCCTTCTCTGGAGAGCTTCCAGCCCTAGCTGGGCACTGTGGTACTGGGCAAGCTGCTGTGGGTGCCCTGCTGGAGTAGGGCTGGGTGAGCTGCAGCGGTTCCTTCCCACCCCTCCAAGCCAGGATGAAGAAGCAGGAGCAGACCAAGCTTGCCCACAGCCTCTCACCCCTGGCACCTTTTTTCCTGCTAACACAGGGCTTGGGCTGTGTGGACAATCTCCATTCTCCAGAGAGGACCCTGCTGTCCTGGGGAGCCTGGGAGGCTGTGGTGCCCTGGCCTTGTGCTTGGGGTGTTTGGTGTTCCCACCCTGAGTCACTTCAGTGTCTCAAGTAACAGTGGGCACCAACCCGTGGTGGACCTAGACAAGGGTCTCCACCCTGCAGCTGACCTTTGAAGTAGCCTTGTGGTAGAATGGGGCAGAAGTCATCTCCTGGATGTTTCCAGAGCAGTGGTTGATAGATCAGAAGGTTCAGCCCTGTCTGTCCTCCCATGTGGCTGTGGGGGGAGTGATCTGGCTGTACCAGGAGCTGCAGGAGCTGCCTGACCTCTTCCTTCCCTTCTCCCCAGCTGTGCCACTTGCCTCGGAGCTGGCAGTGGAGATCTTGGAGAAAGGAGAAGTCAGGTTCTGGCTGCAGGCAGAGAAGCTGTCTGGCAATGCCAAGGCCAACTTTGTCTTCAATGACAAGGAGATCTTCAATGGAGAGGTGAGTCCTGCCTGGGGCTCTCTGTGCCTGTGGGCATCCATAGTGCTCATCTCCAACATGCTCCCACTCCTCTTCCTCACTTGGGCCTTCCCATGAGGAGCAGCATTGAAAGCACCTTGCAGAGGTTGTCACCACAGCTCTGGAGGCCTCTCCACAGAAGGACAGGGACCTGTCGGAGCAGGGCCAGAGGAGGCCACAAAACTGATCCAAGAGCTGGAGCCCCTCTGCTGTGATGCCAGGCTGGGAGAGTTGGGATTGTTCAGCCTGGAGAGAAGAAGGCTCCAGGGACACCTTTTGCAGTGCTAAAGAGGCCTCTAAGAAGGCTGGGGACAGTCTTTTTCTCAGGGCCTGTTGGGACAGGCCCAGGGGTGATGGTTTGGACTCAAAGAGAGAGATTGAGAGTGGAGAGAAAGGAGAAATGTTTGGCACTGAGGGTGGGGAGAGCCTGGCCCAGGCTGCCCAGAGCGGTGGGAGATATCCATGCCTGGCACCACTCCAGGTCAGGTTGCTTAGAGCTCTGAGCAGCAGCAGATGTCATTGCTGACTGCAACTAGATGACCTTTGAGGTCCCTTCCCACCCAAGCCATTCTGTGATCCCGTGGTTCCATGACCTCCTGCAGCCTTTGGGAGCCCCACATCTTCTGGGCACTGGTAGGGACCTTCAGTAAGGCAGCTCCAGGCCAGCAGCTGCTGTGCTCTGCCCAGGTCCATCCTAACTCCTCTGCCCATGGCCCTGTGCTCGCTTCTTGCCTCTTTGCTGTTTGGAGGAGTTGATGACACTGAGGGCAAAGCCACAAGGGCTTGTTTGCAGCAGGAGTTGTTGCTCTCAGAGTGGTGCCCGTGGCACAGTCTGGTGGCAGCACTGGTGTTGTGAGGAGACATCTGCACCTTGCTCGTGGCACTGAGCGTGGTGCCCACTGGGCATCATGCCTGGCGTGCAGGGAGCCTGAGGAAATGGGCTTCAGCTTGCTCTGACGTGCCGTCCAGGTCTCACCATGCTAGGCATCTGGGCTTCCTGATGCCTCTAGTTGTGTGGGCAGAGGTGGAGCTGGCAAGGGGCTGGATAGAGACAAGAGAGCCCTGCTGGGTCAGAGTTGGACTGGGTGAGCTTGGAGGTCTCTTCTGACCGGAGAGGCTCTGTGACGGCACTGCAGGGCAGCAAGGAGCAGGCACCTCCTGCCCATGGCAGCCACTAATGATTGCTCTGCTTCCACTCCTCAAGAAATACAAGATGAGGGTGGACCAGAAGACTGGCCTGGTGGAAATGATCATGGATAAACTGGAGGAGAAGGATGAAGGGACTTACACCTTCCAGCTGCAGGATGGAAAAGCCACCAACCAGTCCAGCCTGGTCCTCATCGGGGATGGTAAGGTGCTCTGGGGCACACAGAAGGCCAGAAGCATGACCTGTGGTTGTCAGCTTCACCTCCCACTCTCCTCAGTACCAGTTCCAGGGGGGTTTCGTGTCCCAGTGCTTAACCTTCTGCTGCTCTTGGTCGCAGTGTTCAAGAAGCTGCAGGATGAAGCAGCCTTCCAGAGGAAGGAGTGGCACAGGAAGCAGGGTAAGGAGCTCCTTGGCTTGGGCTGCGAGGGGTGGGTGTTGGGGTGGATGTGCAGGGTGGGTGGACACAGAAGGGACTTGTTCTCATCTCTGCCTGCTGCAGCCTTCTGCAGGAGGAGCAGGACAAAGAAAGAAGGAAATCATGAAGGTGGCAAGGCAAGGGCACTTCTGTGGCCTGGTATCATGGGCACCAGAGTGGCCTCTCAAAGTGTGGCTGTCCTCTGCAACAGGTCCTGATGGACACCAATGAGGCCTTGAGCACCTGAGTCTAGCTGAGAGGTGTCCCCGGGCATGGTGGGGAGGTTGGAGCAGATAAGCTCTGAGGTCCCTTCCAGACTGAGCTGTTCTATGGCTCTCTGAACCCATTGCTGTGCCTGTGTCCTTCAAAACAGGTCCTCACTTTGTGGACAGGCTGGGGTGGGAGGTGACCGAAGAGTGCAACGTGCTGCTGAAATGCAAGGTGAGGGCTGAGGAGAACATCCAGCACCATGCCCAGAGCACTTTGACCTGCTGCTGGGACACTGAAGGTGGGAAGGGACTTGTGGCCACGGCTGCATGCTGGCTGGTGACAGCTTCTGAGTCACACTGGGCCACTGCTCAGGGCATGGCATCAAAGACCTTGGAAAGCAGCTAGGACATTTTCCTTCAGGTCCTTCTGGAAAAGGCACCTGAGCAGCAGGGGCAAGGCTGGAACTCCCCTGGGTCCTCAGCTTTGATTCATAGAAAGGGCTGGAAGGGACCTCAAAGATCATCCAGTTCCAACTCCCTGCCTACGGCTGAATGATCTCTGAGGTCCCTTCCAACCCAACCCATTCCAATGCCGAAATGAGAACAGAACAATCTCAGTGTGGTTCTGACCCCTCCTTAGGTGGCCAACATCAAGAAGGAGACACACATTGTGTGGTACAAGGATGACAGGGAGATCATGGTGGATGAGGAGCATGACTTCAAGGACGGGGTCTGCACTTTGCTGATCTCAGAGGTGAGTGCCTGCCCCCTTAGCTTGCAGCTGCAGTTGGGGTTCTTCAGCTGAACAGCCAGAGGAGGAAGTGGCTTTGAGAAGTGCTCTCCCTGGGCAAAGGTCTGCCTGCAGCTGCTGGGCCATGTCCCCAGGAAGCAGTGACAGAGGAGAGGAGAACTTTGTCACTTCCTTTGTTTGACAGCAGAGCCTGACCACAGGCACTGCTCAAACAGTCTTTGGGAAGCACTTCTCACTCTGAGAGACACCTTCTCAGAGGTCACCAAAGAGTCGACTCTGTTCAGGGGTGTCCTGCGCTCACAGACTGCATCAGGCTGGGAGGGATCCTCCGAGGGCATCCTGGCCACCCCCTGCAGCACAGGGACACCTCCAGCCAGAGCAGGCTGCACAGGGACACAGCAAGGCTGAGCTTGGATGGCTGCAGGGATGGGGCCTCAAGCACAGCCCTGGGCAGCCTGTGCCAGGCTCTCCTCACCCTCACTCTGCAGAGCTTCCTCCTCAGCTCCAACCTAACTCTGCCCTGCTCCACTTGCAAACCACTGCCCTTGGATTTCAGATACTGAAATACAGCAGGTCTATGTCTCTGCTGAGTTCACCTCTTCACCTCTTTGCTCTCAGACTCTTGGCTGAGGACAGGCAGAAGTGTCAAAGCCTCCTCATGGCCACAGCCAGTGCCCATCCCACCGCCCCAGCCAGGAGATGTGGGGCAGCCCCAACCCAGCCATTGGGCACCTCCCTGGGCACAGGGGTGGGAGCTGAGCTGGGTTCAGCAGTCAAAGCCCAGCTCTTGCCAGAGTGCCCCTCTGCAAAGTGCTGTGTCCACGTTGCAGTTCTCCAAGAAGGATGCTGGCACTTACGAAGTGATCCTGAAGGACGACCGCGGGAAGGACACCAGCGAGCTGCAGTTGAAGGACACAGGTCAGAACCTGGCAGTCACCCACCCACCACTGCCCTGCAGTTGCCTCTGGGGAAAAGCCCTGTGGGGCTTGGCTCTTCCTGCCCCGGGACCATCCCACTGCCCCCTCCTTTGGATCCAAAAGCTCCAGCAGCACCTGGAGCAGCCCTGCCCAGCCCGGGCCCTGCCAGCTGGGCGACGTCACTGCAAGCCCAGCAGTGAAGCCTGGGACAGCTGCTGGGGAGTGTGGAGCTGCAGCAGGGCTCCTGGAGGCTGCAGTCAAAGAGACCTGGGAGCGGTGCAGGACCAGGCCCCATCTGGCCATCACTTTGGTGTGGAGGGGCAAGTTTTGTGACCTGGGGCCCCTGGGGAGAATATCTGAGAGCCAGGACTTGTCCTGAGCTGCAGCCACAGAGTCTCAGCCTCTGGCTTTTCTCTCCACAGCCTTTGCAGAGCTGATGAATGAAGTCTGCAGGAGGATTGGTAAGAGCTGGAGTCCCCCCTCCACTTGAATGACTCCCACAGTGGCCTATGGCTGCATGAACCTATGTCCTTCCTTCAGCTCTGTCTGCCTCAGACTTGAAAATCCAGAGCACAGCTGAGGGCATCAGGCTCTATTCCTTCGTCACCTACTACGTGGAAGACCTGCGAGTAGGCTGGATGCACAAGTGAGTACCTAAGGGCTGTGCAGCAGCCTCTGCAGCCAGGGCTGACAGGCTCAGGGGGGCTGGAAATGTGAGCCCCGTTTGCTTCTCATCTCAGGAGAGCTGCCAGGGCGTGGTGGGGTGGGAAGGGACCTCTGCAGCTCATCCAGCCCAAGCCCTCCTCCAGCAGGGCACCCACAGCAACCTGCCCAGCAGCACAGTGCCCAGATGGGGCTGGAAGTTCTCCAGACAAGTTGACTGCGCAACCTCTCTGGGCAGTCTGCTCCAGGCCTCCAGCACCCTCACAACAAACAACTTTCTCCTCCTGTCCAGCTGGCACCTCCTGGCTTCCACTTAGTGCCCCTTGTCATGTCCCTGGGCACCAGTGAGCAGAGTCTGGCCCCAGCCTCTTGCCCCCAGCAGGTCCTTCCCCCTTCCCTTGCCCCTCCAAGGCCAGCTAAGCAGTGGATGCTCTGGGTGGCAGAAGCTGTGGTTGACTGCTCCAGCAGCCAGGCCAATGCTGTTGGGGAGCAGCTCCTGCAGGCTGCAGCAGGCAGGCAGGCCGATGCTGTGGGGAGCGGCTCCTGCAGGCTGCAGCAGGCAGGCAGGCCGATGCTGTGGGGAGCGGCTCCTGCAGGCTGCAGCAGGCAGGCAGGCCGATGCTGTGGGGAGCGGCTCCTGCAGGCTGCAGCAGGCAGGCAGGCCGATGCTGTGGGGAGCGGCTCCTGCAGGCTGCAGCAGGCAGGCAGGCCGATGCTGTGGGGAGCGGCTCCTGCAGGCTGCAGCAGGCAGGCAGGCCGATGCTGTGGGGAGCGGCTCCTGCAGGCTGCAGCAGGCAGGCAGGCCGATGCTGTGGGGAGCGGCTCCTGCAGGCTGCAGCAGGCAGGCAGGCCGATGCTGTGGGGAGCGGCTCCTGCAGGCTGCAGCAGGCAGGCAGGCCGATGCTGTGGGGAGCGGCTCCTGCAGGCTGCAGCAGGCAGGCAGGCCGATGCTGTGGGGAGCGGCTCCTGCAGGCTGCAGCAGGCAGGCTGATGCTGTCTGTCCCGCAGTGAGACGCAGGTGAAGCTGTCGGAGCGGCTGCGGAGCGGTGTGACTGGGGAGCAGCTGTGGCTGCAGATCAATGAGCCCACGCCCCAGGACAAGGGCAGGTACACCATGGAGCTCTTTGATGGCAAAACGGCACACCGGAAGACAGTGGATCTCTCTGGGCAAGGTAGGCTATGCCCTTAGCAGGCATCACCTGTGGGTGGGCACCGCACCATGCCAGGGTGGGAGCTTCCACGGCTGGGGGTCGGGAGTGGGAGGACAGGCTCTGCTCACTTGCTGCGTGCAATAGGACAAGCAGCAATGGATGGAAGCTGCAGCACAGGAGGTTCCAGCTCAACACAAGGGGGAACTTCTTGACTGTAAGGGTCTCAGAGCCCTGGCACAGGCTGCCCAGAGAGGTTGTGGAGTCTCCTTCTCTAGAGCCTTTCCAGGCCTGTCTGGATATGTTCCTGGGTGCCCTGAGCTGGATTGTCTGGTCCTGTTCTGGCAGGGGGGTTGGACTGGATGAGCTCTTTGGGTCCCTTCCAACCCCTGACATCCTGTGAACCTGTGACCTGTGATCTTGCTGCAGACCTGTAGGGCAGGGGTCAGGGGAATCCCCATCCCTGGAGGGGTTTATGCAGCTGTGGACCTGGTGCTGAGGGCCATGGTTTGGTGGGGACCTTGCAGTGCTGGGTCAGAGGCTGGACTGGGAGATCTTGAAGGTTCTCTTCCAACCAAAGCCATTCTGGGAGTTTCTTGGCTTCCCACTTTGAGCCTGATTCTCACAGTTCGCCCTGAAGCTCACCAGGCCTTCTCTCTGCCCCTCCCTTTCACCTCCACTGTTCTCTCTCCAAAGCCTTTGATGAAGCCTTTGCAGAGTTTCAGAGGCTGAAGTAAGTCTGGTGCCTGCCGCATGCCCTGAGCTAACAGCAGTGCTGGTGTGCCGTGTGCTGGGCCTAACTGCCCCGGGGGCTCTGCATGGGGCTTGTTTGTGCCACCCTTCTCTCCTGAGAGGAGCCAGCTGCTGAGGGACACTTCCCTCCAGAGATAAGAGCAGCTGAGAGGCTGAGGTTGGGTTTCAGTCACTCCAAGCCCAAACTCAACCTGGCTTTGCTTTTTCTCTCTTTCAACTCCAGGCAGGCTGCGATTGCAGAGAGAAGTGAGTGGGGCTGAGGGGCTGATGGGGGAGGGGAGGGAAGGGGAATGGCAGTGGGAAAGGGAAGGGGATGCAGCCAGGTTCTGCTCAGTGGTACCCAGCGATGGGGCAAGGGGCACAAACTGGAAGCCAGGAGGTGTCAGTTGACCAGGAGAACAAAGTTGTTTGTTGTGAGGGTGCTGGAGGCCTGGAGCAGGCTGTCCAGAGAGGCTGTGTGGAGAGCTTCCAGCCCCAGCTGGGCACTGTGTTGCTGGGCAAGCTGCTGTGGGTGCCCTGCTGGAGCAGGGCTTGGGCTGGGTGAGCTGCAGGGGTCCCTTCCCACCAGCCTCACCACTGCTGACAGTTCCCCACCATCAGAAGCAGGTTGTTCCTGGTATCAGACACAGGTTGTGCATAACTGAGATGAAGGGAAAGAGAAGGAGGAAAGCAGGGCCTGGGCACAGCTGAGTTCAGGGTACCAATGCCCCCTCTTCCCTTGCAGACCGCGCGCGGGTGCTTGGAGGCCTGCCAGACGTTGTCACCATCCAGGAGGGCAAGGTACAGTGAGTGAGGAGCAGCTTGGGGGTGCTGGGCAGACATCCATCCACTTCTGGGGGTGGTTTCATCCCCATTTGCAAACCTGCCCCAGGGCTTCTTCAGCCCTGGTGCTCTGCAGGGAAACATGGCACAGCTGGCTGCTGCCGTTAGGGCAGAGCCTTCTCCTGAGCGTGAGGTGAAAGGGAGAGGACAGGGCTGGGGCTGCAGCTCCTTCCAGAAGCAGCTCTTCACACATCCATCTGCAGGCCCCCAGCCAGGTTTTGGTGTGCCGAGGAATTTGATGCCTATTTTAAAAGAGATGTAAGAGGAGTTGTGTGTCCTGCATTGAAATGGGGCACAGGAAGGGCAGTGGGAACCTCTAAGGTGGCATCCAGGCACCTTCCTGCTGTTCCTGACTGTCCCTGCTCAGCTGGGTTAGAAGTGTTTGATGAGGAGCTGAGCAGACGTGTTGAGAACTCAAAATCCTGAGTACTCTGCAGTGCTGGGGCCAGTGCTGGCTCCCCAGTGCCAGAGCCAGGGAGCTGCTGGAGAGAGTCCAGGGCAGGCTGCAGAGCTGCTGAGGGGCCTGGAGCAGCTCTGGGAGCAGCAAAGGCTGAGAGCCCTGGGGCTGAGAGCCTGCAGAAGAGCAGCCCCAGAGGGCATCTCAGCAATGCTCAGCAAGAGCTGAAGTACCTGTGGGGTCAAGAGGCTGGGGCCAGGCTCTGCTCACTTGTGCCCAGGGACAGGACGAGGGGCAAGGAGCACAAAGTGGAAGCGAGGAGGTGCCAGCTGGACAGGAGGAGAAACTCGTTTCTTCTGAGGATGATGGAGGCCTGGAGCAGGCTGCCCAGAGAGGCAGAGCAGGGTTAGAGTGGAGCTGAGGAAGAAGTTGCTGAGGGTGGTTAGAGTCTGGCACAGGCTGCCCAGGGAGGCCGTGACTGCCTCCTGCCTGGGGGTGTTGCAGACCAGGCTGGATGAGGCCCTGAGCAGCTGAGTCTAGCCGAGAGGTGTCCCTGGGCATGGCAGGAGGTTGGAGCAGCTGAGCTCTGAGGTCCCTTCCAGCCTGAGCCATCCTGTGGCTCTGAAATTCACCTGATGTCATCCCAAACCATCAGGTCCAAGGCTCAAGTGCAGACCTCTCCTCTCCCACTGAAGGTGGTGCCTGGAGAAGGCTGTGCTGGTGGCTGGCAGTAGAGGAGGAGGCCATCAGCTCCTGCAGGCTGTGACTGCAGCGCTGGGGCTCGCTGAGCTCCTGCTCCTGAGTGCCCCAGCAGACAGAACTGCCTGGGGGGTGCTGCTGCAGTGGGCATCCATGTGCTAGGTGGGGAGCGGCAGGTTTGGGGAGTGCACAGCCCCTGCCGACTGCCAGCCCTGCTGTGCTCCTCACACAGGCACTCAACCTCTCCTGCACTGTTTGGGGGGACCCCAGCCCGGAGGTTGCGTGGCTGAAGAACGAGAAGGCCTTTGCCTCAGATGCCAACTGCCTGCTGAGGTTCGAAGCTGGCAAGAACGTCAGCTTCACCATCTCCAGCGTCTCCACCCTGGACTCGGGCAAGTACAGCCTGGTGGTGAAGAACAAGTACGGCACCGAGACCAGCGACGTCACCGTGAGTGTCTTCATCCCCGAGGAGCTCAGGCAGCCCCAGCAGGACGCGGCAGAGAAGACAGCCAAGGCCTGACTCTAGCAGCAGGCGTGGGTGGTGGAGGGCAGGGTGGCATCAGCCAGGGGTCAGAGTGGTTTTGGCTTCTGCAGGCAGCCCTGGGGCTCTTCCATTCTCTGCTCTTCTGCTTCTGTAACCTTAGCTGTGCCGGGGGACAACAAAAGGGCTTTTCCCAGCTCCTGACTGCCATCTTCCCAGCTGGCTCTGGCACCTTCAGCTGTGGCATCTTCACCCTGTAGGCACAGTTCCACCATCCGAGCCCCTTCCTGGAGCACGTGAGCCTGCCACAAAGGCAGGAAGGGTGAGGAACCGTCAGTGGAGACCACTGCTGAGGCAGCTGGGGAGGTGGCAAAGGCTGAGGGCACCTCGCAACAGCTGCCACCCTGGCTCTGGCAGCCTGGGGGTGAGGTGGTGGAGCTGAGCTGTGCGGGCCTCTGTCTGCACCAAAGCCTCTGATGGCTGTGCTGATGTGGAGAGGCCTTCCCAGGGCTGCCAGCCCCACCCACAGCAGTCGTTGCTGCGCCCGGGGTGGAAGTGTCATCAGCTGAAGGACAGGCAGGCTGGGGGCCAGAAGAGCCCTGAGTGTGTGTGTGTGTGTGGAGCTCTCCCACCTCTCCTCTGCTCACCAATAAACACTGCCTTGTCCTGTTTCACTGAGGCTTGTGTCACCAGCTCCACCTCTGCCACCCTTCACAGCCCTCACAGCCTCATGGCACAGCCTACACTGGCATCTCTTCATCCCTGTTCTGCTCTGCTCTGCTCAGACCTCACCTCCAATGCTGCCGCCAGCTCTGCTGTCCCCAGCAGGAGGAGGGCATAGAGGTGCTGGAGAGAGGCCAGAGGAGGCCACAAAGATGATCCCAGGGCTGGAGCAGCTCTGCTGCTTCATCTCACAGCTTCTCACCAGCTAAGCTCTTAACATCTCTCTTCAGGGACCAGCATGGGCTGGGGCCACCTCTCCCACCTCTTCTCTTGCTTTTCACCCCTTTGGCTGCAGTTGTGGCACTGCTATCAGGGTGCCACAAACAAGTGTGACCCAAACCTCACCCCAGCCCCTGGCACCCAAGGTTTGCTGGCAACTGAGGTCCAGGAAGAGTGTGAGGGAACTCCTCAGGGCTCAGGTACGAGACTCAGCATAGTGACCAGTGTTGATCCGGGGCCATTCTTCAAGGTGTCTTCACAAGTCAGAGTCATGGAGTGGGTTGGGTTGGAAGGGATCTTAAAGATCATCTACTCCAACCCCCTGCCATGGGCAGGGACACCTCCCACTGGCCCAGGTTGCTCAAGGCCTCATCCAGCGTGCCCTCGAACACCTCCAGGTATTGGTCAACAGCAGCTGGAGATAAGCCAGGCTGTACCCAGGAGGCCAAGAATGCCACCAGCACCCTGGCCTGGACCAGTAATGCTGTGGGCAGCAGGAGCAGGGCGGGGATTGTCCCTCTGCACCTGGCACTGCTGAGGCCACACCTGGAGTGCTGCGTTCAGCTTGGGGTCTCTCACTCCAAGAAGGACACTGAGGGGCTGGGACAGGGCCAGAGAAGGGCAACAAAACTGGGACAGGGTCTGGAGAACAGGGCTGGGGAGGAGCAGCTGAGGGAGCTGGGGGTGTGCAGGGTGGAGAAGAGGAGCCTGAGGGAGACCTCATTGCTCTCTGCAGCTCCCTGAGAGGAGGCTGCAGCCAGCTGGGCTTGGGCTCTGCTCCCAAGGAACAAGGCACAGGACAAGGGGAAACAGCCTCAGGGGAGGTTTAGATTGGACATGAGAAGAAACTGCTTCCCTGAAAGGGTTCTCAAGCCTGGCCCAAGCTGCCCAGAGAGGTGGCTGAATGCCCATCCCTGGAGAGGTTTCACAGAGTCAGAGCTGTGGTGCTGAGGGCCATGGCTTAACCCCAGCCTGGGTGGAGCTGCAGCATGGTTGGAGTGGGTGAGCTCCAAGGTCCTTTCACACCCATTCCACTCCGTGTCCCTGCTCCATCACTGTCAAGCCGTTGCTGCCTGGAGTCCAGCTGTGGTGGCTGCAGGCTGAGTTTGTGATGCCTCCACACTCCCCACTCGTGCAGTTGTCACTCTTGCTTTGCTCCAGGTGGTTGTCACTGCTGTGCCAGGACAGACTGGGACAGCCCCAGGACATGAAGACAAAATGACCCTGTCTGAAAAGAAGAAAGCAGCACCAGTGAGGCAGCGCAGGGGAGGGGGAAAGCAAGGTGAGAGCTGCACCTCCATGGGCTGGGGGCTGCAGAAGGCCTCAGGCACTGTCTGTGCCCAAAAGGAGGCTGCAGCCAGGCAGGGTTGGGCTCTTCTCCCAGGGAACAAGTGACAAGGTGAGAAAAAATGGCCTTGAGTTGCCCCAGGGGAGGTTTGGATTGCCCATGAGGAACAATTTCTGTTCCCAGAGGGTTGTCCAGGCCTGGCCCAGGCTGTGGTGGAGTCCCCATGCCTGGAGGGATCTCAAAGCTGTGGAGATGTGGTGCTGAGGGCCATGGGTTGGTGGTGCCCTGGCAGTGCTGGGGTAAGGATTGCACTCCATGACCTCAAAGGTCTTTTCCAGCCCCAGGGACTCTGTGGCTGTGTGCCCATGCTGGATGGCAAAGCTGGCATGAGAAGTGTCCATTCTGGGTGCAGTCTGGAGAGCAGTGGGACAGGAGGAACCCTGTGCTGACCCAGCCTTCCTGGAGGGCATGGATCTCTGCTGCTGCTCCAGGCTCTTGCTCCATAACTGCTCCATAACTGCTCCTGGGCCCTCCACCATTCCCACTGCCCCACACAGAGCATCTCATCTGCCCCAGCAGGCTGAGCTCCCAGCTCTGAGTAGGGGCTTTGCAGGCTCTTTGCCCTCCTATCAGAACGATCCAGGCTGGGACACTGCTGGCAGGGCCCTTCATGCCCTATTGCCCTCCCCTGCCTGCTCCTCTGGCAGAAGCAAAGCCTCGCCTGCAGGCTCTGCTGTGCCTGGCTGTGGGCAGCACAGGTGTTCCTGAGATGGGCTGACAGCCTGTGCCTGGCACTGCACCATCACGGAGTCTCTGTGGGTGGGTGGAGACTTTAAATCCTAAATGGAGCAGGCTGCCCAGGGAGGNTCTGCACCTGGCACTGCTGAGGCCACACCTGGAGTGCTGCGTTCAGCTTGGGGTCTCTCACTCCAAGAAGGACACTGAGGGGCTGGGACAGGGCCAGAGAAGGGCAACAAAACTGGGACAGGGTCTGGAGAACAGGGCTGGGGAGGAGCAGCTGAGGGAGCTGGGGGTGTGCAGGGTGGAGAAGAGGAGCCTGAGGGAGACCTCATTGCTCTCTGCAGCTCCCTGAGAGGAGGCTGCAGCCAGCTGGGCTTGGGCTCTGCTCCCAAGGAACAAGGCACAGGACAAGGGGAAACAGCCTCAGGGGAGGTTTAGATTGGACATGAGAAGAAACTGCTTCCCTGAAAGGGTTCTCAAGCCTGGCCCAAGCTGCCCAGAGAGGTGGCTGAATGCCCATCCCTGGAGAGGTTTCACAGAGTCAGAGCTGTGGTGCTGAGGGCCATGGCTTAACCCCAGCCTGGGTGGAGCTGCAGCATGGTTGGAGTGGGTGAGCTCCAAGGTCCTTTCACACCCATTCCACTCCGTGTCCCTGCTCCATCACTGTCAAGCCGTTGCTGCCTGGAGTCCAGCTGTGGTGGCTGCAGGCTGAGTTTGTGATGCCTCCACACTCCCCACTCGTGCAGTTGTCACTCTTGCTTTGCTCCAGGTGGTTGTCACTGCTGTGCCAGGACAGACTGGGACAGCCCCAGGACATGAAGACAAAATGACCCTGTCTGAAAAGAAGAAAGCAGCACCAGTGAGGCAGCGCAGGGGAGGGGGAAAGCAAGGTGAGAGCTGCACCTCCATGGGCTGGGGGCTGCAGAAGGCCTCAGGCACTGTCTGTGCCCAAAAGGAGGCTGCAGCCAGGCAGGGTTGGGCTCTTCTCCCAGGGAACAAGTGACAAGGTGAGAAAAAATGGCCTTGAGTTGCCCCAGGGGAGGTTTGGATTGCCCATGAGGAACAATTTCTGTTCCCAGAGGGTTGTCCAGGCCTGGCCCAGGCTGTGGTGGAGTCCCCATGCCTGGAGGGATCTCAAAGCTGTGGAGATGTGGTGCTGAGGGCCATGGGTTGGTGGTGCCCTGGCAGTGCTGGGGTAAGGATTGCACTCCATGACCTCAAAGGTCTTTTCCAGCCCCAGGGACTCTGTGGCTGTGTGCCCATGCTGGATGGCAAAGCTGGCATGAGAAGTGTCCATTCTGGGTGCAGTCTGGAGAGCAGTGGGACAGGAGGAACCCTGTGCTGACCCAGCCTTCCTGGAGGGCATGGATCTCTGCTGCTGCTCCAGGCTCTTGCTCCATAACTGCTCCATAACTGCTCCTGGGCCCTCCACCATTCCCACTGCCCCACACAGAGCATCTCATCTGCCCCAGCAGGCTGAGCTCCCAGCTCTGAGTAGGGGCTTTGCAGGCTCTTTGCCCTCCTATCAGAACGATCCAGGCTGGGACACTGCTGGCAGGGCCCTTCATGCCCTATTGCCCTCCCCTGCCTGCTCCTCTGGCAGAAGCAAAGCCTCGCCTGCAGGCTCTGCTGTGCCTGGCTGTGGGCAGCACAGGTGTTCCTGAGATGGGCTGACAGCCTGTGCCTGGCACTGCACCATCACGGAGTCTCTGTGGGTGGGTGGAGACTTTAAATCCTAAATGGAGCAGGCTGCCCAGGGAGGCTGTGGATATGCCTTCCCTGGAGGTGTTCCAGGCCAGGCTGGCTGAGCCCTTGAGCTGCCTGTGCTGGTGGGAGGTGTCCTGCCCACGGCAGGGTGCTGGAGCTGGATGGTCTCTGTGGTCCTACTCTGTGGCTGTGTGACAGTACAAGGCACACTTTGTTCTCTCAAAGCAGATCCTGCTAAGCTACTCTCAGGAGTTCCTGCTCCAGAAGAGCCTCCTGCTCCACAGGAAAGCCTGGAAACACAGAAGGCCAGTGAGAGCAGGCAGCAAGCAGCCAGGCAGGGGGCTGGGAAGGCAGCAGTGGTGCCAGCAGCTCCCCAGCCCGCAGGAGGCCACGAGGAGCAGGGCAAGAAGCCGCTGGAGCAGCAGCTCAGGGCAAAGCCTGCGGCTCTGGCCCGCAGGTCCTGACCTGCTGAGCTGAGCGAGAGGCTGCGGCTGAGCAGGGCAGGGTCGCTGCGGCCCTTGGGCTGCTGGCAGCACCGCTCCAGACACGCTGTAGTGGGCACGTGTGGCTAGCTGTGGGCACTCGGCAGACATCTCGCTAAGGAGCCTCGGGCAGGCTGGGCAGGCTGCTGCAAGATGTGCAGAGCACAGAGATGGGCAGCGCAGACCCTGGCCGGAGCTATGTGGCTACTGTAGTGTGTCACAAATTGGTACCAGGGGTGAGGAGCTCTCTGCTGCCCCGCAGCTGCAGGCATACCTGGCTTCATGCCTGCAGCCCTCTTCATGCCACCTGGGCTCTGCGTCTCGCCAGCACCACTTTGGCCCCGGGGGGAAGCTCCAGATTAGGCCTCAGGAGAACCTTCTTGACTGAAAGGGTTCTCAAAGCCTGGCACAGGCTGCCCAGGGAGGTGGTGGAATCCTCATCCCCTGGAGGTGTTTCCAGGAGGGCCGTGGCCCAGCCCCATCCTGGGCAGTCAGGGAATGTTTGGAAGGGCTGCTCCAGCTGAAGTGGTTCTGTGTTCTAGGCAGGCAGTACACGGTGCCAGCCCCTGTCCACCCTCCCACCCAGGAGCACCCTCAAGTCCTTCTCCACAGGACTGCTCTCAATGTCCTCGTCCCGCAGCCTGTCTCGATACCGAGACCTGCCCCCACCCCGGCCAGCCCAGGGCCCCGCTGCCCTCCATGGGCTCCGCAGAGCCCCGCTCTGGTCACGCTCAGGTTCCTCTGCACGCAGCTTCACCCCCCCCCCGCCCCCCAACATGGCGGCCGCCGCCCGCCCCGTTCCCGCCCGAACGCTGCGTCCCCCTAGTCACGTGGGGCGAGGCGGGGCCGCGCCGCTGACGTCAGGCACGTGCCCGCACGCCCCACGGCACCAACGGCCGGCGCCTGGCGCAGCTGACGGGAGGCGCTGCCAGCCTCGCGGTGCCCTCCGCTGCCCTGCCCTCCGCCCGGCCTCCTGCCGGCCCCGACAGAGGTGAGCGAGAAGCGGCCCGCGTCGGGCCGGGAACGCGGCGTCCGCCGGTGTGTGACGGGGGCAGAAGGGGTTGCCGAGAGGGAGAGAGGTGGCGGAGGGCCTGACCCCGCTACCGGCTCGGCCTCGCTGTCCTCACCGAAAGGGGATCCGAGCAGCGCCCGCTTGAGCTTCCCCCGTGCGGCTTGCCCGGGGCTGGCCCTGCTACGCTGAGAGGGGGCATGAGGCAGCATCCTTCCCGCTGCCACCGCCTCTGCTGCTCCCAGGTGTGCTGAGGGATCGGGGGAGGGAGGCTGCGACCCTACCTGCCTGCTCCCTTAGCGAGGTGACCCCTCCAGAGGCCCCCGGCTCCGGGCACTGCCTGCGGTTGCGGTGCGGCTCTCGGCGTGACAAATCGCGACGGCGCCGCCGTGCCCCCGTTGCTGCCCACCCGGCGGGGCGGTAACCGGGTGGCTGCCGCCGGCCCCTGCATCCCTCCGGGCATGGGCAGGAGGCTGCAGGGGCCGCGGACACGGCGGCTGCTGCTGCCCAGGGCTCTGTTTGCCCGCCTTCGACTGAGCACTCCTCTGAAGGGGGCTGTCTGCCCGGCATTTGCCCTCTGCGGGAGCGGCGGCCCAGAGCTGGCTCATCCGTGGTTCTCGGTGGGCAGCACTCGAGTGGGAGGTCTGCGTCTCAGCCTGCGCAGTGATGTCATCTGCAGACCTGGCTCCTGTCTCACGGCTTTTTATTTCCCCCAATAAAAATTCCAGGGCTGTTACTAGAAAGAATTTGGTGTTGTCCTGGCTGGAGCTAGAACATGAACAAATCCTGCCGGGTGGGTTTAGGTATCCCCATCCCATGGTGGGGAGCTTTGGGATCTGGGCTTGGGGCATCTGGGGCTGAGGGGTCTGAGCTTCCCAGGACCTTCTGTGAGAATGTTTAACTATCTTTCATCCCAGCATAATGTAGTGGGAAGGGACTCCTGCAGCTCACCCAGCCCGGCGCTGCTCCAGCAAAGCACTCACAGCAGCCTGCCCAGCAGTACAGTGCCCAGCTGGGGCTGGAAGCTCTCCACACAAGGAGACTGCACAACCTCTCTGGGCAGCCTGCTCCAGGCCTCCAGCACCCTCACAACAAACAACTTTCTTCTCCTGTCCAGCTGGCACCTCCTGGCTTCTGCTTTGTGCCCCTTGTCCTGTTCCTGGGCATCAGTGAGCAGAGCCTGGCCCCAGCCTCTTGCCCCCTACAGGTGCTTCAGCTCTTGCTGAGCATTGCTCAGCTGCTCTCTGGGGCTGCTCTTCTGCAGGCTCTCAGCCTTTGCTGCTCCCAGAGCTGCTCCAGGCCCCTCTGCAGCCTGCCCTGGACTCTCCCCAGCATTTCCCTGGCTCTGGCACTGAGGAGCCGGCACTGAGGAGCCAGCACTGGCCCCAGCACTGCAGCTGTGTGCAGGGCAGAGGGGCAGCACAAGACCTTTGCCATCTCTTGCAATAGCAGTGGGGTGTGGGGTGCCCTGCACATGCAGCTGCTGTGTGGTGTGTAACAAGTCTGGAATGAGCTCCTTAGGCTGGCGGCTTGGGCTGAGCTGCTGCACTGCCTGCTGATAGTGCTGCTGCTGAGGGGAGCAGTAGTTGAGGGTGCTGCAGGGCTGCTGTCAGCAGCTGCATTAATCCTCAAGCTCCCAGCAGAGGTTTCCATGAGGTGTTAGGGTTTTCAGTGGCCTGCAGGACAGCTGCTGCCTGATCGTGTCCTCTTCTTGGGCCGTTTGGGTTCTCACAACGAAGTGGAGCTCTTTGTTGTGATTTCCTTGGATTGTGGGATGTTCCAGTTCCCCTGGGCAGGGAACTCGTTGTGCTTTCTCCCAACTTCCAGCATTTCCTTGCACTGGTTTGAAGTCAGGAGGAGCAAAAGGGAAGCACAGAGTGCAGGTGGAGCCCCAGAGCCCCTGTGGCTGCACGCAGCTGGGAGCATCTTGTCAAGGCTTAAAGCACTTGGGCCTGTTTGTCTCCTGCTGGCAGTGCTCAGTGCTTACTGCTCCACCAGTGTCCTCTTTTCCAGTCTTTCAGCTCTCACCAGTGTGGTGTGTGGGGAACCAGAGGGCGGCTCTTCCTGGTCCTGGAGTCCCTGTGCTGGGTTAGGAGGCTGCTGGTTGTTGTTTGCTGGTAAAGTGACTGTTCTTGCTGCTGACATCCTGAATTGCGGGTGCTTGTGGGTAACTGCCAGTGAAAGGATGAAAGGTCACCTTTTGGGGTGAGCTAGCATGGGGTAAAGTCCTCAGGCTGCTGCAGAGCAGCTGGTGAGGGGTCTGAGATCAAACCCTGGGCATGAAGCTTGTGCCTTGCATGTCTCCATCTCACACCATGTCCTGAGGGCCGCTGTGCCCGGCTGTGCCCATCCTTCTGCACCCTGGGGCTCCCTCAAGTTCAGTTTTGAGGCTCCGCAGTAAGAGAGGCCACCTCTGGGCATCTCCCTCTGGCACAGGGAGCCCACCTCTAATTATGTGCCCCTTGCAGAGGTCTTTTAGAGCTGGAACTGAAGCTGCCTGTTGGAGGTGTGGTAGTAGTGGTGCTGTCTTTGCAGGGAGTGTTGCACTTGAAAGTGAATTTTCCTTCTGAGCTGCTCTCTGCTAGGGCTGTTGCACAGCTCTGCTGTGTGGTGGCTTTGGAGCTCAGCTTCCAGCTTCACCAGACAGCCTCAGACCAAGCCCAATCTCTGTGTTTGGGGACAGGGCTGGATCACACTCTAGGGGCAGTTGCCATGTTTCCAGGTCCTGTTTTCCTGTGTGTCCATTTCCAGGGTGTTTCCAGGGGAAGGCAGCAGCTTGGCAGTCAAGCATGGGGTTGTCACCCTTGCAGCCAATGTCGCTGGACATTGACCTGCAGGAGCTGTCCTTGGGGCTCTGCCTCACTGCTGCTGAGTGAGCAGATTGGAACTTCAGCTGCACCCAGGTCGTGTTGTCATTCCAGGTGCTGAATTCCAGGTGGGTGAAGCAGAAAGAGCTCACTGTGCCCCCATGCCAGGGATGTGTGGCTGCAGCCAGCAGAGGCTGAGCCAGGCGCTGACCACATCTCCAGCCTGACTTTTTTTTAGCCTCTGGAGCTGCCTACTCAGAGCTGTGCTGCCTGCAGGCAGGGGAACCTTCTGGAGCTCAACCAGGACTGGTGTAGGGTCCTGTGCCTGGGGAGGAACAACCCAGCAGAGGTCAGGGAGGACCTGCTGGGAAGCAACTCCAAGGAGAAGGACCTGGGACTGCTGGGGGACAACAAGGTCCCCAGGAGCCAGCACTGTGCCCTGATAGGCAAGAAGGCCAAAGATGTCCTGGGAGGCATGAAGGAGAGTGTGGCCAGCAGGGTCGGGGTGAGCCTGCTCCTCTGCTCTGCCTTGGTCAGGCAGCTTGGTCAGACCACAGCTGCAGTGCTGGGGCCAGTGCTGGCGCCCCAGTGCCAGAGCCAGGGAACTGCTGGGGAGAGTCCAGGGCAGGCTGCAGAGCTGCTGTGGGGCCTGGAGCAGCTCTGGGAGCAGCAAAGGCTGAGAGCCCTGGGGCTGAGAGCCTGCAGGAGAGCAGCCCCAGATTGCAGCTGAGCAATGTTCAGCAAGAGCTGAAGCACCTGTGGGGTCAAGATGCTGGGGCCAGGCTCTGCTCACTGGTGCCCAGGGACAGGGTAAGAGGCACCAAGTGAAAGCCAGGAGGTGCCAGCTGAAGAGGAGAAAGCTGTTTGTTGTGAGGGTGCTGGAGGCCTGGAGCAGGCTGCCCAGAGAGGTTGTGCAGTCTCCTTGTGTGGAGAGCTTCCAGCCCCAGCTGGGCACTGTGCTGCTGGGCAGGCTGCTGTGGGTGCCCTGCTGGAGCAGGGCTTGGGCGGGGTGAGCCCCAGAGGTCCCTTCCCACCGCGCTGGGGGTCTGTGACAAACCAAATCCTCCCGAGGCAGATGAGTGCCTGTAAAGGAGCCTGTGGAAGTGGCGCAGAAGGCTGAGAGGTTGCTCCCCGGGGCAGCACTCCCTGCTGCCCGGGGCGGGCAGGGAAAAGGCTTCCTCTGCTCTGTCACCCGGTGTGGAAAGGAGAGTGCCGGCGTGGGTGCTGGGCGCTGTGCTGTGCGCGGCGTGTCTGGAAATCAGGTCAGCTGAGGAGGATGAGGATGATGATGATGATGTGTCTGCAGGAGAGTGCCGCTGGCGGCAGCGCTGCTGAGCCTGGCAGGCGCTGCGCTGGGACGTGCCCGTGCAGATTCCAGAGGCATGGAATCGCTGGGAACGGCAGCTGGAGAGAAGCTCAGCCACAGGAGGACCCTGCCTGCAGCCCGAGGTGACTGTGGCAACTCAGCTCGCTCGGGGGCTCCTGTCACCACTCGATGTTGTCACTGCAGCTCCTGTGTCGGCTGCCATGAACGCAGGGAAAGGCCAGCACAGGAGTTCTGGTGGCACCACCGAGGCGCCAGGGCCAGAGGAGCTGGGCACTGCCTGCTCTACCGGTGTGCTGCCTGCAGCGGTGTCACCTCCTGTGGCCGGAGGGCTGCAAGCCTTAGCTCCGCCAGGGGTTTTCTGGCACCTCTCAACCGTTACCAAAGATTGGGGTGTCTCTGGGTGGTCCCCAGCAGCCCACTGGGAGCACGGGGAGCCGAGGCAGGACTGGCTGCTGCGGTGGGTACTGGGGGCGCAGCAGCGGGCACCCAGCTGGTGGGCAGCCGATGTGGGCCGTGCCGGGAATGATTAACTCAATCCCAGCCGGCGCCGGGGGCCGGGCAGGGGCAGTATGGGCACTATCAGTGCTCGCCCAGCAGAGCTCTGCCCTTATCGGCTCTCGGCAGCAGCCCGAGGGCTGGGCCGCCTCCAGCAGCGCCCGCGGGGGAGGGAGGTGCCCTGCCAGCCTGCCGCAAGCCCTGCCTGTGCTCGCAGCGCTGCCAGGGAGGCTGCCCGGGGCACAGCGGCCGTGACTGCCCCTCGGCTCCCATGGAAGGAGAGGGAGCGGTGGCGCCAGGCGCTGCCCGCGGAACCCCCCCTGTGCCGAGATGCACCTCCCGGGCAAGGATGCGGCTGAGGAGGGCTTCAGGAGTGGTGCTGCTGCCCAGGACAGGCTGCCCTCGGGAATCCTGGTGAGTTGGCCAGTTTATTGCTCACTGTGGGACTGGCATCTCCTCTGGCACGGTTAGAACGGCTCCAGATGGGCTGCAGAGCTTTAATTAAACACTCAGCAGACTCCTTGAAGCTCAGTCAGTGTCTTCACTGGAGAGCTAGGGTGGGCTTGGTGCTCAGTTCTGACCTGCTGCTCTGCTGGCCCTGTTTCAGGTGGGCATTTTGCCCTCAGCCCAGGCTTTTCAGGGTCCAAATGGAATCCCAGGATGGCTCAGGTTGGAGGAGACCGTAGAGATCATCTGCTTCAGCCTCCTGCTGTGGGAAGAGCCTTTCTGAGGATTGCCAAGTAAAAGATTGCCCAGGGCTTTGCAGGGCCGAGCACTGGTGGTGCCCAGGCAGAGCTGTTTCCAGGGGCCGAGCACTGGTGGTGCCCAGGCAGAGCTGTTTCCAGGGGCCGAGCACTGGCAGTGCCCAGGCAGAGCTGTTTCCAGGGGCCGAGCACTGGTGGTGCCCAGGCAGAGCTGTTTCCAGGGGCCGAGCACTGGTGGTGCCCAGGCAGAGCTGTTTCCAGGGGCCGAGCACTGGCAGTGCCCAGGCAGAGCTTTCCTTGTAAAGGAGGTTCAAAATTTCATCACTTTTCACACTTCGGAGCTGGTTTCTCTTTGTGCTCATGGAAGTGGCTCTGCCAGTAACAGACTGGCTTGGGTGGGAAGTGACCTCTAAGATCAACCCCCTGGCCAGGGGCACCTCCCACTAGACCACTTTGCTCCTGGCCCCATCCAACCTGGCTGTGGGCAGGTGAGGGCTGAGAGGGCAGCTGTGTGGCAGGGCAGCAGGAGCAGGCGTGCAGGAGCTGACTGCTTGGGTCCTGCGGGGCTGGCAGCTTCTTGGCAGCTTTACAGGGTGTGAGGTGAGGGCAGCAGAGCTCTGACCAGCTGAGCTCAGCTCTCAGCAGCTGCTGGGGTTCTGAGCTGCTTAAACGCTGGAGAATTGCCTGCCCGTGGCCTCTGCTCCAGTCTGCTCCCTTTAGTGAGCACATGGGGTGAGACTGTTCAGGACTCGCCTTCCGACCAGCTCTTTTCACAGCTGCGGTCTCCTTGGTGACATGGAGCAGCCAGCACCAGAGAGCCGCTCTTGGAGCAGCCAAGGTGTAGCCATGAATTCTAATGACCGCTACAGAACTTCTGCCCAGGGTTGGCTCCCTTGGGGAACATCCTTCAGCAGCAGAGCAGAGGAGCTGCTGGGGCACAGGGCCTTGAGACACTGCAGCAGGCTGCCCAGGGAGGCTGTGGATGCCCATCTCTGGAGGTGTCCAAGGCCAGGCTGGATGAGGCCTTGAGCAAGGTGGGCTAGTGGGAAGTGTCCATGCCCTTGGCAGGGGGCTGGAGCTGGGTGAGCTTGAATGTCTCTCCCAACCCACTCCACAATCTCTGGTCAAAGGGCAGGCTCAGTTCCCTGTGCCAGCATCTCGTGCCCAAGCTACCTGCTGCTGGTGCGTGCCTCAGGACTCTGGCATCAACCTAAGCTGAGCCAACCCCCACACAGTGGGCCAGGAGTCAGGGAGCTAAGGTCAGCTGGTGGAGAGGGTCAGGGCAGGAAGGGTTGAAGGGAGCAGCAGGGAGCTGTAGTCTGCAGCGTGCAGCAATATCACAGCTGGACACGGAGCTGAACTTTGGCAGTCAGCGGTGGGGACAGGGAGTCCCTTCTTAGCTCCTTAGTCACTCGGGACAATGTCTGCTTCTCTGCAGCCACCACCCTTTGGCAGGCGACGGGAGGAGCTTCTCCAGCAGCTTACCCAGCCAGGAATCATTGCAACCCACTCTGCAGTCTGGCTGGGAAGCTCCCAGCTTCCTTCTGCCCCTGTGGTGAGCAGCACTGCCCAGGCTGCCTCGTCAACATGGGGCAGGGTCAGAAGCCCAAAGCGGAGCAAACCAGAGCCATAGCTGCTCCAGGGCTCAGAAAGTGGCTTGGAGCTCCTGCATGGTGGCAGATAGGGTAAGATGCTGCCAGAGCAGCTTCCATTTGGCTGCATGCAGCATGCCCCGTGCTGCTGTCAGTACGACTCTGAGGCCAGAACAGGAATAGTTCAGCAATCCCATGAGTAAAGCAAGCTCAGGAGGAGCAGCTCCTGGGGTGTGCCAGGCTTGCTTGGAGGCATGAGGGGAAATCCTCCACTTGGTCCAGAGGCCAGTAACCTGGATTAGCTAACAAAGGCAGCCTTTGTGGGCTGCCTTCTGGGTGGAAATGTTCTCCCAAAGCACCACTGGCACAGCTTCTGCCCTGCTTTGGGTCTGGTGGCCTGGCAGTGCCCTTGCGGGCACCACCTTGACCTTCAGAGGGCTGCAGCTGTTGGGGGAGAGGAGCTTTGGGGTGCGAGATGGGAAGGCAGAGTGAGGAAGGGTGGCACTTGGGTCTCCAGTGGAGTTCCAAGGAGTTCTTCCCCATTTCCCCTCCTCTCATAAATGGGTTGGGTTGAAAGGCTGAAACTGGATGGTCTTCAAGGTCCCTATGCCATGGCAGGGACACCTCCCACCAGCACAGCTTGCTCAAGGCCTCATCCAGCCTGGCCTTGAACACCTCCAGGGACGGAACATCCACAGCCTCCCTGAGCAGCCTGTGCCGGTGTCTCCCCACCCTTATGGGGAAGAATTTCATCTCAATCCAGCCTCTTGCAGCTGGAAGCCATCACCTCTTGTCCTTGTCAGCAGTTCTGTCCAGCTCTCCTGGAGCAGAGTGCAGTAGAGGGACAGAATCTCTTGCCTGCCCCTGCTACTCACCCAACCCAGGACATGGCTGCCTCGGGGCTGGCAACACTCAGTGCTTTGCACCCCCCAGCACCCCAAGCCCTTCTCCTCAGCACTAGCTTGAAGCTGCCAAGCCACAAAGAATGGGGTTTGTAGCTCAGGAGGCTGGTGGTGATGGGGCTTGGCTGCAGGGGCAGTGGGTGCGGTGTGGAGCTGGGCAGGCCCGTGGCGGGTGCCCGTCTGTGGGCTAGGCTTGGTCTGCAGGCCTCTGCAGCTGGCAGCTCACTGCCTCGCTCTCGTGTGCCCTGCAGTCGCAGACTATGAACTACGTGGGGCAGCTGGCAGGACAGGTGCTGGTGACGGTGAAGGAGCTGTACAAGGGCATCAACCAGGCCACGCTGTCGGGGTGCATCGACGTGGTGGTGGTGCGGCAGCAGGACGGCTCCTTCCAGTGCTCCCCCTTCCACGTGCGCTTCGGCAAGCTGGGTGTGCTGCGCTCCAAGGAGAAGGTGGTGAGTGCTGCCTGCAGCTCTGCCCCCCCCTGCGCCCCCCCTGCCCCACAGCTGCACAGGGGCATGGCAGCCTCCCGGACCTCTGCTCCCAAATCCTTACCTGCCTGTTAGTTGCTTCTTCACTGTGCTGGGGAAGAAAAGCTTCAGGCCAACTAATGGTCCCTGGTGCTGCAAGCAGCTGTTTTGGGGATGTCTGGAGGACAACCTGAGCGTGTCCTAAGGCTTGGTGAGCTCTCGTGAGTGTTTCTGCTTGTTATCCCTCCTCAGGGCAGTAAAGTGCAGCTGGTGATAGCCACAAGCCAGTAAGAGCTGGGGCTGGAGCTTCATGTGGAAGAGAAGCTGGCGCCATCCCCTGCCCAGGCAGGCTGAGGCTGGTGCTACCTGAGCAGGTTGTGCTGCTGGTCCGTTGCCATCAGCCTTGGTGGCTGTGCCAAGGGAAGAAGGTGAATTGGGTGTCAGTTTGACTGAAATAGGGACTTTTTGTGTGGGGACTTGACACTGCTGCCAGAGGCACGGGGGGAGTGATTTAAAGAGGTATAAAAGCTCCAAACTTCTTTGAGAAGTGGAGGGCACTGCAGGCAGCTCCCCTAGCCCTGCTCTGGCTGTGGCAGGAGGATGAGTGCAGCTAAAGGGCACTGCAGGCAGCTCCCCTAGCCCTGCTCTGGCTGTGGCAGGAGGATGAATGCAGCTAAAGGGCACTGCAGGCAGCTCCCCCAGCCCTGCTCTGGCTGTGGCAGGAGGATGAATGCAGCTAAAAGGCACTGCAGGCAGCTCCCCCAGCCCTGCTCTGGCTGTGGCAGGAGGATGAGTACAGATAAAGGAGCAGCTGTTGGACTGCTGTTCTGCTGCTGGTTAATACTGGGAGTGAGCTGCAGTGCAGCTGGCAGCAGTTGGCATTCATTGCTTTGGTTCTGATTTCCTGTTTCCTGTACTTTTCTGCTGACAAAAAGCTGCTTTTTCATAGTGCTACAGCAGATGAGCTCAGAGCTCTCTGGCAGGTGTCAGGGAGATGCCAGAGCTGGGGTTTGGTGATGTCCAAGTGAGTCACAACCACCCACAGCCAGAGTCAGCTGAAACCTGAGGTGAGCAGATGTCTTGAATTGCAGCTCAGAGAGGCTGACCCACATTGGAGAGGATTTCTGCTTCTTCTGAAGAGCTCCTGACCAGCAGAAACAGCTCCTCGTGGTGCTGCTGTCCTAGGCTGGGAGTGCAGCTGCCAGCTCCTGCTGCTGCCAGGGGGCTTCCCCCCAGCAGCCAGCTGCAGCCTGAGCACTGCTCTCTCTGCTTTTCCCTCTGCCCTGTGAGGAGGCCACCAGCAGTGTGCAGGCTCAGGGCTCAGCCCTGCACTGCACATCTGTTGAGTCCCCAGGAGCCAGGCTGAGGTCTGGGTGCTGAAAGCAGGGATGTTTGTCTGTCCACAGCAGCACCAGTCAGGCCTGGGCAGAAACCCAGCAAGGCAGTGGAGATCCCTGCACAGGAGCTGGGCAAGATGCAGTCTGCCCATGGTTTGGTTGCTTCCAGCTCTGTCTGGCAACTGTTGGGCTCCTTGCAGGTTAACAACATCAATCTCATGATTATCCCAGAGTCCCAGGGCAGGAGGAAGAGCTCTGATCATCCAGGGGGACAAAGCTCACCCTGAGGGGAGCTTGCTGCTTTCCTTGCAAGGAGTTAAGTTAGGCTGGTGAGGCACCCAGGGAAGCTGCCCCTTCGCCCTGCAGGTGTTCAGGGCCAGGCTGGATGAGGCCTTGAGCAAGCTGGGCTGGTGGGAGGTGTCCCACAGAACTTAGATGACCTTGAAGGCCCCTTCCAAGCTGACCCAGTCCATGATTCCTCTGCATCTCAGGCCTCAGTCTCTTCCCACAGATTGACATCGAGATCAATGGTGATGCTGTTGACCTCCACATGAAACTGGGGGACAATGGAGAAGCTTTCTTTGTGCAAGAGACTGAGGAGGAAGATGTAAGTTGCTGCTTGGGGGAGGGACCTCAGGAGCAATGAGCTGGAGGGAGCCCAGTGGAAGGCCACCAAAATGATCTTTGATCTTCAGTGGTTTTGGTGGCCTTCCACTGGGCTCCTTCCAGAGAATTTGGCGTGCTGAAGGCCAAGGAAATTCCAGCTGGTGGTAATGTGGCCCTGTTGTGTCTTTCCTCTCCTTGCCTAGGAGAAAGTTCCTGCTTATTTAGCAACATCTCCAATCCCCACTGAGGACCAGTTCTTTAAGGACACTGCCAGTCACCTGAAGGCAGGGGACAATGAGAGGCCATCTGCAAACCCAGAGCTGTCACACCCTGTGGAGACAGAGGCTACCTTCACCCCAGGCTCTGTCAAAAAGAAAAAGAGGAGGAGGAAGAAATACAAACCAGACAGCAGGAAGGAAGATCAGATCTCCCCTCCTGGCGCAGAAGAGATCTTTGAGATGGAGATCAGCTCAGATGATGAGAAGAGTGTCCAGCCCCTAAGGTGAGCTGGCAGCTGCTTGCTGGTTGCTTCCACTCCTGCCTCTCAGCCTTCATGGGAGGCCTTGGGTAGGCTCTGGACAAGCTTTGCCTCCAACACACTTTGCTGGAAAAGGCTCCAGGGGACCTCAGAGCTGCTGCCAGTGCCTGAAGGGAACCTGCAGGAAGGCTGCAGAGGGACTTGTGCTGAGGGGGGCTGAGGCAGGCCAAGGGGCAATGGTTTGGAGCTGAGGCAGAGCAGGCTGAGAGTGGAGCTGAGGAAGAAGTTGCTGAGTGTGAGGGTGGTGAGAGCCTGGCACAGGCTGCCCAGGGAGGCTGTGGCTGCCTCCTGCCTGGGGGTATTGCAGGCCAGGTTGGATGAGGCCTTGAGCAGCTGAGTCTGGCTGAGAGGTGTCCCTGGCCATAGAGGGCTTTGGAGCAGCTGAGTTCTGAGGTCCCTTCCAGCCTGAGCCATTCTGTGACACACAGCTCCAGTCACCTTCCACAGCTTGACAGAATCCTGCCAGGTTGCTCCTGTTGATCTGTGTCATGCCCTGGATGCAGAGCGGGCATTGAGGTGCTGCAGCAGGTCCAGAGAAGGGCAGTGAAGCTGCTGAAGAGGCTGGAGCACAGGTTTGGTGAGGTCTTCAGCAACCTGGGCTAGTGGAAGGTTGAAGATCATCCTGTTCAACCCCTCCTGCCATAGGACTGGGTGATCTTCAAGGTCCCTTCCAACGTAAACCATTCTGTGCTCTGAAACGTGTGGCTCTGGAAGGGCAACGTCAAAAGAAACGGAAAGTTAACTGTTGCTAGGCAGAGCTTCAGATCTCAAAGTGAAATAGAAAGGAGAAGGGAGGTTGATGTCTCAACAGGAAGGTCAAAACTTCCCCCACACCTCCCACTGTGGAACCTCTTATCTGCTGTTCCTCCCAAGAGGAATGCCAGCTGTGCCCTGGGCAGCACCCCTGGGGAAGGCTTCCTGCAGCTGCTTTTGCAGCAGGGCATTCTGCCTCCTGATTGCTCTGCTAAGAGCCCAGCTGCAACACTGCCTCCAGCTCTGCTGTCCCCAGCAGCAGGAGGACACAGAGCTGCTGCAGAGAGGCCAGAGGAGGCCACAGAGATGAGCCCAGGGCTGGAGCAGCTCTGCTGTGAGCACAGGCTGAGGGAGCTGGGGGGGTGCAGCCTGCAGAGGAGAAGGCTCCAGGGGCACCTCAGAGCTGCTGCCAGTGCCTGAAGGGAGCCTGCAGGAAGGCTGCAGAGGGACTTGTGCTGAGGGGGTCTGAGGCAGGCCAAGGGGCAATGGTTTGGAGCTGAGGCAGAGCAGGCTGAGAGTGGAGCTGAGGAAGAAGTTGCTGAGTGTGAGGGTGGTGAGAGCCTGGCACAGGCTGCCCAGCGAGGTGGCCGAGCCCCATTCCTGCAGATATTCAAGGTCAGGCTCACCAATGCTGTGAGCAACCTGCTGTAGTGGAGGTGTCCCTGCTGAGAGCAGGGGGTTGGACTGGATGCCCTTTGGAGGTCCCTTCCAAGCCAGGCTGCTCCATGGCAGTGGTCATCTCACTGGGTGAGCCTTGCAGGCTGCTGACTCTCTCTCTGCGCTGTCTCCACAGAGGCTCCTCAAATGCATCTCCAAAGGCTGAGGAACAGAAGGAGTCGCTGATCTACCACTCCAAGGACCATTACCCCCTGTCTGATGGAGACTGGTCCCCTCTGGAGAAGTAAGGCTCTGTGCTGGCACCACCTGCAGTGGTGAAGCACTGCTCACAAATTGCTGCCCCCCAAGCTTCTTGCTCCCCAGTCCCTGCAGCTGCCGTCTGTGCCTGCTGCCACAGCAGCTGCAGCATCTGGTCCCAGGTGGAGCTTCAGACCTTTCCTCTCATGCCTTCTTGGGTTCTGCCCCCTCACCTGAAAAAATCCCAAGCCCTTTCCTGCTGGCATTCACTTCTGAAGAGACCCTCCCAGGACAGCCCCCACCTGTGTTACTGTGTTCCTGGAGACGCCACAGTCAGGTCCTGTGCGTTCACAGTGGCATGGAGCACCTCACTAGGCAGAGGTCAGCCACAGGCAGTGTCCTTCAAGCTCTTTGTCATCAGATGCCTCCTCAGCTCCTGCTGCCCATGACACTGTGTTCCTCTTGCAGCCTGCTTCTGCACTGCCCAGGGCTCCCCTTTGGACCCCAAGAGTCCGGTCCATGTGCAGTAGCACCCGAGGGGAATTTCCTGCTCCTGGACATCTGCAGAGCCCAGGGAATGCTGAGGAGCCCCTTGAGTCACCTCAGCTCTTTGCTGCCTGCCTTTACTGCTTGTGGTGTAGCTGAGCACTCTGCCTCGCTCCACCCTGCCCCGTGAGTCCCTCACGCCCAGAAGGACATTGAGGGGCTGGGGCAGGGCCAGAGAGGGGTACCAAAGCTGGGGCAGGGTCTGGAGAGCAGGGCTGGGGAGGAGCAGCTGAGGGAGCTGGGGGTGTGCAGGGTGGAGCAGAGGAGCCTGAGGGAGACCTCATTGCTCTCTGCAGCTCCCTGAGAGGAGGCTGCAGCCAGCTGGGCTTGGGCTCTGCTCCCTAGGAACAAGGCACAGGACAAAAGAATATGGCCTCAAGCTGTCCCAGGGGAGGTTCAGGTTGGCCATGAGGAACAATTTCTGCCCCTTGAGGGTTGTCCAGGCCTGGCCCAGGCTGCCCAGGGCAGTGGTGCAGTCCCTATGCCTGGAGGCATTTCAGAGCTGTGGAGGTGTAGTGCTCAGGGCCATGGGTGGGTGGTACCCTGGCAGTGCTGGGGTAAGGGCTGCACTGGGTGAACCCAAAGGTCTTTTCCAGCCTCTAACCAGTTGTGTGGTCTGCAGCAGACCCAGTGCCAGTGTCACTGGTGCTGCTGGTCAGTGACAGCCGTGTGGCATGGCAGCTGCTCAGGGCCCTGCTCTGCGCTGATGACAGCACAGAGGAGGCTCAGCAGCAGCAGCAGTGGAGAAGCAGGTGCCCACTGCTTGGGGTGTCTGCAAGGCTGTGGTCTCAGCAGAGCCTGAGGGCGCCACCCCGTGCTTGG
The DNA here is from genome assembly GCA_013399055.1 of Ramphastos sulfuratus. Classification (NCBI taxonomy): domain Eukaryota; kingdom Metazoa; phylum Chordata; class Aves; order Piciformes; family Ramphastidae; genus Ramphastos; species Ramphastos sulfuratus. The sequence goes on from WBNM01025454.1 coordinate 55,209, forward strand.
TGCCTGCTGAGTGTTCACGGGAGCAGTGGCACAGGAAATGCCATGGTGGTTGCTCCATCTTTTTGGGGCTGGAACCACATCCTCAGTTGGACTTCACGAGGCAGAGGCCTCAGCTGCTCCCCAGAGCTTTGTGGGTTGTGGCTGGGGAGCAGTCACACTGTTTGGCCCTGGGGCCACTGAGGTGTTGTGGTATGGATGCTGTCACCTGGCTAGTCATGGCACGGGCTGCTGGCCATTCCTGGGGTGCAGAAGCAGAGCTGGCATGGAGCAGAGGCTGGCTGTGGGCATGGATTCCATCTTCCTCTCCCCTGCAGCCTGGGGCGTGCTGCTCTGCCACCCTGCTGCATCGATGGGGCTAGCTGACAGCAGCTGCTCTGCTGCTTCTCAGAGAAACTGGCAACTGCTGCTCTGCTGGGGCAGCTTCAGGCTGCTGCCTCTCGTCCTGTCACTGGGGAGAGGAGTCCAACCCCCACCTGGCCTCAGCCTCCTCTCAGGGAGCTGTGGAGAGCAGTGAGGCCTCCCCTCAGCCTCCTCCTCTGGAGGCTGCACACCCCCAGCTCCCTCAGCCTGTCCTCACAGCAGAGCTGCTCCAGCCTCTGGCTCACATCTGTGGCTCCCTCTGGACTCTCTCCTGCAGCTCAGTGTCCTCATCCTGGTGACATCAGTTCCCCTGCTCAGCTTCCCCTGCCACAGAACTGCTGTTGCTGTGTCCAGCTCTGGGTTTGAGGCCTGCAGGACGTTACTGGCCAGAACTTAGAAACTGCTGTGGCAGAAGAAGATGCCCTGGGGGTTGACGTCTGCCTTACTTGAGCTGACTTCAGCTGGCGTTGTGTTGGCTGATGGGAGGGGGCTGGGGGGGCTGCAGGGCAGGGGAATCTCTTTAGGGGGATCGCTGGGTAAGCCCTTTAATGTGATTTGGGGTTTAACCTCATTTCTGTCTGTCTGCAAGCCCTGCTGGGCTCTCTGCCACCTTGCCGAAGAATCNTTCTGAAGAGACCCTCCCAGGACAGCCCCCACCTGTGTTACTGTGTTCCTGGAGACGCCACAGTCAGGTCCTGTGCGTTCACAGTGGCATGGAGCACCTCACTAGGCAGAGGTCAGCCACAGGCAGTGTCCTTCAAGCTCTTTGTCATCAGATGCCTCCTCAGCTCCTGCTGCCCATGACACTGTGTTCCTCTTGCAGCCTGCTTCTGCACTGCCCAGGGCTCCCCTTTGGACCCCAAGAGTCCGGTCCATGTGCAGTAGCACCCGAGGGGAATTTCCTGCTCCTGGACATCTGCAGAGCCCAGGGAATGCTGAGGAGCCCCTTGAGTCACCTCAGCTCTTTGCTGCCTGCCTTTACTGCTTGTGGTGTAGCTGAGCACTCTGCCTCGCTCCACCCTGCCCCGTGAGTCCCTCACGCCCAGAAGGACATTGAGGGGCTGGGGCAGGGCCAGAGAGGGGTACCAAAGCTGGGGCAGGGTCTGGAGAGCAGGGCTGGGGAGGAGCAGCTGAGGGAGCTGGGGGTGTGCAGGGTGGAGCAGAGGAGCCTGAGGGAGACCTCATTGCTCTCTGCAGCTCCCTGAGAGGAGGCTGCAGCCAGCTGGGCTTGGGCTCTGCTCCCTAGGAACAAGGCACAGGACAAAAGAATATGGCCTCAAGCTGTCCCAGGGGAGGTTCAGGTTGGCCATGAGGAACAATTTCTGCCCCTTGAGGGTTGTCCAGGCCTGGCCCAGGCTGCCCAGGGCAGTGGTGCAGTCCCTATGCCTGGAGGCATTTCAGAGCTGTGGAGGTGTAGTGCTCAGGGCCATGGGTGGGTGGTACCCTGGCAGTGCTGGGGTAAGGGCTGCACTGGGTGAACCCAAAGGTCTTTTCCAGCCTCTAACCAGTTGTGTGGTCTGCAGCAGACCCAGTGCCAGTGTCACTGGTGCTGCTGGTCAGTGACAGCCGTGTGGCATGGCAGCTGCTCAGGGCCCTGCTCTGCGCTGATGACAGCACAGAGGAGGCTCAGCAGCAGCAGCAGTGGAGAAGCAGGTGCCCACTGCTTGGGGTGTCTGCAAGGCTGTGGTCTCAGCAGAGCCTGAGGGCGCCACCCCGTGCTTGGTGCCTGCTGAGTGTTCACGGGAGCAGTGGCACAGGAAATGCCATGGTGGTTGCTCCATCTTTTTGGGGCTGGAACCACATCCTCAGTTGGACTTCACGAGGCAGAGGCCTCAGCTGCTCCCCAGAGCTTTGTGGGTTGTGGCTGGGGAGCAGTCACACTGTTTGGCCCTGGGGCCACTGAGGTGTTGTGGTATGGATGCTGTCACCTGGCTAGTCATGGCACGGGCTGCTGGCCATTCCTGGGGTGCAGAAGCAGAGCTGGCATGGAGCAGAGGCTGGCTGTGGGCATGGATTCCATCTTCCTCTCCCCTGCAGCCTGGGGCGTGCTGCTCTGCCACCCTGCTGCATCGATGGGGCTAGCTGACAGCAGCTGCTCTGCTGCTTCTCAGAGAAACTGGCAACTGCTGCTCTGCTGGGGCAGCTTCAGGCTGCTGCCTCTCGTCCTGTCACTGGGGAGAGGAGTCCAACCCCCACCTGGCCTCAGCCTCCTCTCAGGGAGCTGTGGAGAGCAGTGAGGCCTCCCCTCAGCCTCCTCCTCTGGAGGCTGCACACCCCCAGCTCCCTCAGCCTGTCCTCACAGCAGAGCTGCTCCAGCCTCTGGCTCACATCTGTGGCTCCCTCTGGACTCTCTCCTGCAGCTCAGTGTCCTCATCCTGGTGACATCAGTTCCCCTGCTCAGCTTCCCCTGCCACAGAACTGCTGTTGCTGTGTCCAGCTCTGGGTTTGAGGCCTGCAGGACGTTACTGGCCAGAACTTAGAAACTGCTGTGGCAGAAGAAGATGCCCTGGGGGTTGATGTCTGCCTTACTTGAGCTGACTTCAGCTGGCGTTGTGTTGGCTGATGGGAGGGGGCTGGGGGGGCTGCAGGGCAGGGGAATCTCTTTAGGGGGATCGCTGGGTAAGCCCTTTAATGTGATTTGGGGTTTAACCTCATTTCTGTCTGTCTGCAAGCCCTGCTGGGCTCTCTGCCACCTTGCCGAAGAATCGAGGCTGTGTTAAACTGCAGGAGACTCTCCCAGCAGTGCCTGCACAACAAATGCATTTTAAACACTGCAGCCTTGATTTTTCTCTTTCTTCTCTTGTCCCCTGCCTTGGCTCAGCCCTTTCTCTGAGACCCCCTGCCCCAAAAGTGACTCAGAGCTGGAGGTGAAGCCTGCTGAGAGTCTGCTCCGCTCGGAATCCCACATGGAATGGACCTGGGGAGGTTTCCCAGAGTCAACCAAGGTAAATGAGTTTGCTGTCGCGCAGCAGTGCGGAGCTGCTGCTGCTGCGTGACAGTGCCGCGGGGAGGCAGCACCGCCTGGTGGCTACGGGCGGGCACTGCAGGCAGCTGGAGCCTTGGCTTTGCCAGGCGGGAGCTGGAGAAGGCAACTTCAGAGAGGACTTCTCTTTATCCTGGGCTGTTCCGGTTCATTTAGAAAGACGTTGTTAGCAGTGAGGGTGGTGACACTGGAACAAGCTGCTCAGGGAGGCTATGGATGCCCTCTCTCTGGAGGTGGGCAAGGTTGGATAAGGCCTTGGGCAACCTGGGCTAGTGGGAGGTTGAAGATCATCTAGTTCTAGCCCCCCTGCCAGCTCACCTGGGCCCAAGACTGGTACCATCAGAACATGGTGGTATGCTGAGACCAGTACAAGCTGGAAACCAGGAGGTGCTAGCTGAACAGGAGGAGAAAGTTGTTTGGGGTGAGGGTGCTGGAGGCCTGGAGCAGGCTGCCCAGAGAGGTTGTGCGGTCTCCTTCTCTGGAGAGCTTCCAGCCCCAACTGGATGTAGTCCTGTGTGACCTGCCCTGGGTAGACTGGGTGATCTCCAGAGGTCCCTTCCCACCCTGCCAAGGCTTGACCAGGGTTTTGTTTTTCAGATCAGCAAGAAGGAGAAGGTGGAGCAGCCCCGCACAGCCACCATCACCCCATCAGAGAAGACTCACTTCAGGGTGATCCTCAGCTCTGATGAAGTGGAAGATGATGAAGATGTGAAGGAATCTGTCTGCACAGTGCTGAAACCTGAGCCAAGAACCCATCCTCTGCTCCAGCAGCTGGAGGTGAAGGATTCTCCTGCTTCTGCCATCACAGAGCCCCAGGTTCCGTTGCCCCTGGACACTGAGCAGCATTCCAGGCTCTTGGGGGACCCTTTGCCAGAGTCCAAGCCAACAGCCAAGACTGACTCTCCTTCCAAAAAGAAAGGTGAGTCCTGCAGCTCCTGAGCCTCTCCTCTAGTGGCATCTGCCCCCTGTGGCCCCAGGGGCCCACAGGCCCCACGTGTGAGGGGACATCTGCAGCCTGCAGTGTTTAAGGTCTGCTCTGGCTAAAGCTGCAACCAAACTGCTACCTTCTGATTGCTGCAGGCCAGCCTGGGCCCTCCCTGGCTGGGTGTCAGCCTCAGCTTGGTGCTCTGGTTAAAATCCCCAGGGGTGCACAAGCGAAGCCACCACCAAGGGCCTGATGACATCTACCTGGAGGACCTGAAGGCCCTGGAGCCTGAGGTTGCAGCCCTCTACTTTCCCAAGAGGTAATTCTGGGCTCAGGCTCTGGAGCAGTCACAGCGTGGGGGTTGCTGCAGGGCTCATGGTGGGGCCGTGTGCCAGTTGTGATAAAGAGTTGGCCTGCAGCCCCCCAGGCTGTGGTGGAGTAACCATCCTTGTATCCCTGTACAAGTCTGGTGCTGCTCAGACAGGACCCACCGTGGTGGGATGTCCTGGCTTGGTGAAGCCTCTGTCTGCTGCAGAGGAGAGCAGGCTCACACTGCAGCCTGCTGTGCAGAGTGGGCTGGGTGGGCAGGGCTGGAGCAGGTTGCTCAGAGCCCCAGCCAGCCTGCTTGGAGTCCACATGAGTTGCAGGCAGCAGAACGTGAGGAGAGCTGGGGGGTTGTGGCTGGTTTGTGTTTGGTAGGGTTCGGATTGGTTTGCTGAGAAACAAAGCCCTGAACTGAAGAGCTGCAGAGCAGGGCTGCAGCAGAGGGTGGGGGTGACAGCAGGCTCTGATGTAGCCTCTCCTGGGCAATGTGCCCTCCCCTTTTATTTTTTTTCATCTTACCTTCCCTCTTTGCCCCTGACTTTCCCTTTCCCCCCTGTCCCTCCGCTGTTTTTCTCCCCTTTGCCTGTGTTGATTTCCCCCCGCAGCGAGTCCGAGCCGGGGCTGCGCGGCTGGGCGGAGCCGGAGCCGCTGCCGGAGCCGCTGTCGGGCTGGCAGTCGCCGCAGTCGGTGGGCAGCGCGGCCGCGGACAGCGGCACCGAGTGCCTGTCGGACTCGGCCATGGATCTGCCCGACGTGACCCTGTCCCTCTGCGGCGGCTTTGGCGAGCAGGGGCAGATCTCGCACGGTAGGTAGGGTGGCACAGCTCCGCTCTGCTGCGCTACCGCCCCCTGCTAGCTAGGCTCCGGCTGCCGGACAGGCAGCAGAGCTTGTCCTCTAGCCAGCAGCTCTGGGTGCCCTCTGGAGAACCTTGGGCTTCTTTGGGCACTGCAGCCCTGGCCAAGCTGCCAGGCAGGGAGCAGAGCTTGCCCTCCAGATGAGAGCTCTTGGTGCTTGGTCTGTGGGCACTGCATCCCTGGCCAGCTGCTCCTCTGCCTGCTTAGTCCTGCACAGATCTTGCCCATTCTGGTGCTTCCCAGCTGCCCCAGCAGCTTTCTGCTGGCTTAGGATTTTAAGCCATTAAAAACCTTCAACTCTAGTGCTAGACAATTCACTGCTGTGCCCTTCCTGACCTCAGTGTGTGCTGCTGCATCTCTGAATGCTCCTAAACACTGACATGGAGATTCCTTGCTCCAGGCTTGGAGCCACACATTTTCTGGTCAACCCGTTCCATTGTGTCACCACCCTCATGGGGAAGAATTTGCCCCTAATGTCTCATCTCAGTCCAGCTTCTTCAAGTTGGAAGCCATCAATCCTCACACTGTCACTCCATGCCCTTGTCACAAGTCCCTCTCCAGCTCTCCCGTAGACCCCTTCAAATACTTAGGCCACCAGAAGGTCTCCCTGGACCCTCCTCTTCTGCAGGCAGAACAGATCCTGGAAGGCAAAGGTCAGCAAAGGCTCTGAGATGTCCATGTTCCTAGGTACCGGCCAGTCAGGACAGCCTGGGCAAGCAAGTTGAGGCCTTGGGCAACCAAGTCTAGCTGAGAGGTCTCCCTGGGCGTGGTGGGGAGGTTGGAGTAGATGAGCTCTGAGCTCCCTTCCAGCCTGAGACATTGTAGGATTTTGGCACTTTCTTACGCCATTTTTAATTCCAATCTGCTGCTGTTGCAGAGAAGTTCCTGGAGCACATCATCACCTACCAGGAGTTTGCTGAGAACCCTGGGCTCATAGACAACCCCAACCTGGTGATAAAGATTTACAACAGGTAAGGGCTCTCCTGGGGTGAGCTCATAGCGAGGGCCTGTTTGAGCATCTGCCCTTGGAGGAGGGCAGAGTGGGTCTGAGGATCTGCTCTCAGAGGCAGTGGGTTTGGGGCTGAAGGTTTGTGTTCAGGTGGGTGCCAGGGATGCTGAGGTGTTGGTATTAAAAATACATCAAGCACATTAGAATCCAGGCAGGGGTTACAGTGGTGCCAGATGTGCTCAGTGCCCAGCTCTGCTTGCATAGCAGCCTGAAGGCAGTGGCTGGCACCCAGCAGGTGCTGCCCTCAGTAGAAGGCAGCTACTGCCCCAAGCAGGCTGTGTCCTGTGTCACCCCTCACACTTTACAACAGGTATTACAACTGGGCCCTGGCTGCTCCTATGATCCTCAGCCTGCAGGTCTTCCAAAAGAGTCTGCCCAAGGTAAGCAGAGCTGGCAGCACACAGCTCCAGGGGAGCAGGGAGAGCTGGGGTTGGAAGGGACCTTCAGGGACACCTCCCACTGGGCTCCTTGCCCCAGGCCCCATCCAACCTGCCTTTCCACACTTCAGGCTTGGAGCCTCCACAGCTCCTCTGGACACAACCTATGCCAGTGCTTTCCCACCCTTCTGGGGGAAGAATTTCCTCTTCATGTCTCATCTCAATCCAGCTTCTGCCAGTCTGAAGCCATCACCCATTGTCCTGCCACTCCATGCCACTGTCACAAGTTCCATCCCTGCTCTCCTGTAGCCCCCTGCAAACACTGCAAGGCCACCAGAAGGTGTCCCTGGAGCCTTCCCCTCTGCAGGTTGCACACCCCCAACTCTGCCAGCCTGGCTCACAGTGGAGCCCTTCCACCTCCCCCAGCACTGCTGTGGCCTTCTCTGGCCCTGCAGCCACAGGTCCCTGTCCGTGCTGTGCTGAGGGCTCCGGAGCTGCCCCAGCACTGCAGGGGGAGCTGAGCAGAGCAGAGAGGCACGGCTTGGCTGCTGTAACCCTGCTGACCTCTTGCCAGTTAATAACAGCCTCATGTTTCAGGCCACTATTGAGTCCTGGGTCAAAGAGAAGATGCCAAAGAAGTCTGGAGGGTGGTGGTTCTGGCGCAAGAGAGAGAACATGACCAAGCAGGTACCTCAGGCCTCCTGGGGGGGCTTGTCCCTCTCCTAAGCTGTGGTTTGTCAGGAGCACCACGTCTGTGTGTCACTGGAGGCAGCTGGAGCTGCTCAAGCTGGCAGCTGCCTCTGCCTTTGGGCCTCAGAACCACATTTTTCACTTGGTTCAGTGAAATTTCTTATATTAAAGTCCCTGCTCAGCCTTCAGTAGCTGTCAGATCTCCTCTTCAGCATGTTTTAGGCATGCTATTCAGAGCAGTGAGCAGGTGCTGTGCTGCTATGCTGAGACCACTTCATTTTAGACAGTTCAGCTTTTTAAACCTTAAAAGTGAATTTTCTGAGCCAAGATAGAGGCTGACAGCTGCTCCTCAGGTTCATTTCTGGTGTTAAACTCACAGCTCTCAGCCTAGGGCATGAAGGGAAAAGCTCCAGTAAAGACTTTGTGTGATGATCAGTGGCTTCATTTCCAGTGTGAGTAGGTCTGAGATGTGAAGGAGTTTGTTGGTGGCTGAAGGCTGATCTGTGGGTTCAGCTGGGCCAGGTGAAGAGGCTTTTAAAATCTCTGCTTTTTATTGTTATGTTGCTTTAGATCCCAGAGGCAAAAGATGGGAAAAGTGAGACCCAGAGAGCAAATGAGCTGCCAGCAGCTATCAAAGAGCAAGTCACCAGCAGGTGTGTCCAGCTCTGAAGAATTCCTTTAACAGGGAATCTCTGCCTGTCACTGCCACCCCTCAGCTCTGCAGCAGCACAAGCCTAAGCCCCGAACTGCACAACAGAGCTTTGTGGACTCAGTGTCTTTTTCTGTCCTTCCCTCCACTTCCTTTTCCTTTTCTGCTGAAGAATGAGGGATTTCCCATGGGGAGCTTCCTCTGAGCTGCTGAAGAGGACCCAGGATGTATTCGGCAAAGAAATTCAGCACAGCAAGGCAGCAAATGTGGGAGCTGCAGACACACTGAAGGGATTCCCTACAGCCTCTTCCTCCTACCCCTGAAATCCTGGCACAGCTGACAGGGAATTGCTTGGGTTAGGAGAGACCTTTAGGATCATAGAGATTGCACTGGGGTGGAAGGGACTCTCAGAGGGCATCCTGGCCACCCCCTGCAGCACAGGGACACCTCCAGCCAGAGCAGGCTGCACAGGGACACAGCAAGGCTGAGCTTGGATGGCTGCAGGGATGGGGCCTCAAGCACAACCCTGGGCAGCCTGTGCCAGGCTCTCCTCACCCTCACTCTGCAGAGCTTCCTCCTCAGCTCCAACCTAACTCTGCCCTGCTCCACTTGCAAACCATTGCCCTCGGCCTGTCCCCACAGCCCCTTCTGAGCAGTCCCTCCCCAGCCTGCCTGCAGCTCCCCTGCAGATGCTGAAATGCAGCTCTGAGCTCTGCCTGCAGCCTTCTCCTCTGCAGGCTGCACAGCCCCAACTCTGCCAGCCTGTGCCCACAGCAGAGCTTCTCCAGCCCTCTGAGCATCTTGGTGGCCTCCTCTGGACCCTCTCCACCAGCTCCAGNCCATCCTTCAGCCTTACCAACAGCACCACTCAGCCTGGTGCCATCTCCAGGCCTGCTGAGGGTGCCTCACTCCCAGTGTCTGCAGCACTGCTGAAGATGCTGACCAGCACTGGGAGCAGCACAGAGCCCTGAGGGACACCACTTGTCACCATCTCCATCTGGGCATCCAGCTGTTGACCACCAACCCATTCCTTGCCCACTGCACATCCCCCCTGCAGATCCACATCTCCAGCTAGGAGAGAAGGCTGCTGGGGGTGCCGTGCCCAAGGCTTTGCAGAAGATGACATCTGAGTTCTTTCCTTGTCCACTGCTGGACTTCTGCCGTGGTGGAAAGGCATTGGGTTGGTCATGCAGGACTTGCCTTGGTCACTGGCAGCTGCATCCAAAGCAGGGAGAGCAGCAGCACAGAGATGGAATTCTACCTCTCTGCTCTAGCTCAGACCCCACCTGCAGCACTGCCTCCAGTTCTGGGGTGGACCTGGAGCTGCTGGAGAGGGTCCAGAGGAGGCCCTGAGTGGGCTGGTGGGAGGTGTCCCATGACGGGGTTGAAGCAGATGAGGTCTGAGTTCGCACATGAGCCATGCTGTGATTCTGTAAAGTGACTCTTGGGAGCTGCAGGGGTGAGGTCCTTACACATTTCCTCTGGTTGCTGTTGTACCAGGCCTCCAGAAGATGACTCTTCCAGTGATGAAGCCTCCCAGGAGGTGCAGGAATCCCTGAAGCTTGACACCACCCCAGCAGAGCACCCTCCTCACAGCAGTGTCCCGGCCTACAAGAAGTCCCTCAGGCTGTCTTCAGACCAAATAGTGAGTGCCTGTGTGGGGCTGCCCAAGAGCTGGTTCTGCTGCCTGCAGCTGTGCTCACCTCAGGGCCCTGCTGTGCACAGCAGCCAGCAAGCAGAGGATGCTGCTGCAGGCTGTGGTGAGCTGGGAGCTGATGGAGCTGCAGGTTTGCTGCTCCTGCTCCATGGAGTGCTGCTGGGCAGCAAGTTCTGCATGGGCAGCAAAGTGCCCTTGGGGCCAGGAGGGCCAAAAGCATCCTGGGCTGCATCCAGCAGCTCTAGGCAGGTTCTGCTGCCCCTCTGCTCTGCCCTGCTCACACCACACCTGCAATACTGTGCCCAGTTTGGGGCTCCCCACTGCAATGCAGACAGGGACCTGCTGCAGAGTGTGTAACCGAGGCTGTGAGGATGCTGAAGGGACTGGAACAGCTCTGCTGGGAAGAGAGGCTGAGAGCCCTGGGGCTGTTTGGGCTGCAGAGGAGAAGGCTCAGAGGGGATCTGAGCAATGACTCTGAGGGGTGGGGGCAAGGTGAAGGTGCCAGGCTCTGTGTGGTGATGCCCAAGGATAGGACAAGGAACAAGAGGAACAAGCTGGAAGCCAGGAGGTGGCAGCTGAGCAGGAGGAGAAAGTTGTTTGTTGTGAGGGTGCTGGAGGCCTGGAGCAGGCTGCCCAGAGAGGTTGTGCTGTCTCCTTGTGTGGAGAGCTTCCAGCCCCAGCTGGGCACTGTGCTGCTGGGCAGGCTGCTGTGGGTGCCCTGCTGGAGCAGGGCTTGGGCTGGTTGGGCTCCAGAGTTCTTTCCCACCACACCATGCTGGGCTGCTGTGCTGAGCTCATCAGAGTGGATGAGGAAGAGTTTGGCAGCTCGGGTGTGGTGCTGAGCACTTCCCTGAGGACAGCTTTCCCCCTGGTGGTTTGCCCCAAGGCGAAGCTGAAGCTCAGAGAGGGTCCCAACGACGTTGTCTTCAGCATCACCACCCAGTACCAGGGCACCTGCCGCTGCGCTGGCACCATCTACCTGTGGAACTGGAACGACAAGGTCATCATCTCGGACATCGATGGCACCATCACCAAGTGAGCACTGCTGCTTGCCCGGGGGCTTTGCACCGAGCCAGCCTGCAGCCGTTCAGGGCCAGCCCGGCAGGGCCCTCCTGCAGCCTGCGCTCCTGCAAGCTGTCCCTGCCCATGGACCTTCTGGAATGCTCTGGGTTGAAACCAGATGATCTTTAAGGTCCCTCCCAAGGTAAACCATTCCATGAACCCATGAAGAGTATTAAAAATGTTCAAAACAGTCATGGAAAAGCCCTGAATTGTAATGTGCCCTGTATCTGTAGCAGGCAGGAAAGGTCTTGGAGGAGCAGGTGGTGAAGGTGCCCCTGTTTGTCACCTGCTGCTTGGGCTGCAGCAGCTGCTGCTCCTTCAAATCCTCAGGCCTTCCTGCGGGGGCATTTCTGTTGCCTCCCCTCCTCCCCCACATGCCCACTGTGGTTGTCCCTCCAGAGGTCATCTGCTTAGCTCCAGCTGTCTCTGCTTTCAGGTCTGATGCTCTGGGACACATCCTCCCTCAGCTGGGCAAGGACTGGACTCACCAGGGCATTGCCAAACTCTACCATTCCATCAACGAGTAAGTGTGAAGCTGCTGGAGCAGGATGGGCGTGCTGGGCAGGTGCCATGGCACAGGTTTGGAGTTGTTGGCCAGAAGGCGTAGAGCCGAGGCCCTGCAGCCTCCTGTGTGCACAGCGCTGTGCAACGAACCCCTGGAGGCTGCAGGAAGGAGGGAGGGGCTTGAGGAACCTTCACCGCTGCCACTGCTGCCGTGGGTCATAGCTGTGAGGGTGGGAAAAGCCCTCTGGGCACCACTACGGCCACCAAACCATGTCCCAGGTGCCATGGCCACAGCTTTCTGGAACACTTCCAGGGGTGGGGACTCCACGACCTCCCCGGGCAGCCTGTGCCAGTGCCTGACCAAGAAGCAGGTCAGGAGTCCTGGTGCCCAGCAGTGTGTGCTGGAGGTGATGGGCAGAACTGGCACTGTGTCCCAGCTGGGTCTCATCAAGGTGTCCCTAGCTGAAACCTCACTGAGTCCACCCCTCTGCAGAGCCTGAGTGTCCCCATCTCAGCTCTGCCCTGTCCCTCAGGCTGGGCTGTTGATGTGGGCAGCCTGTCCCCTGTGTCAGCAGCTGAGCGGGGGGCCCTGGGCAGTGCCAGCTCTCGCACTGCCTGCAGAGCAGCTGTGTGCCCTCAGCTGTTGGCTCCCCCAGGAATGGGTACAAGTTCCTGTACTGCTCGGCGCGCGCCATCGGCATGGCAGACATGACCAGAGGCTACCTGCACTGGGTCAATGACAAAGGCACCATCCTGCCCAGGGGTCCCCTCATGCTGTCCCCCAGCAGCCTCTTCTCTGCCTTGCACAGGTAAGCAGCTGCTCCTGCCCCAGCTCAGGCTTGGTGTTGCAGCCTCTGCTGGATGCCCTGCCTGGGCTTGGTGCCCCTCTGCTGATGGGGCACAGCTCTCTGCTCTGACCTTCCTTGTGCTGACCTGGCCCACGGCTGATTGCTGCTGGGTTCTGCTGCTGTCCTTCCATGGACCCTCTGCCGTCCCCCAGCTCTCCTGTAGCCCCCTGCAAATTCTGCAAGGCGGTGGCCCTGGAGCCTTCCCCGCTGCAGGCTGCACACCCCAACTTTGCCAGCCTGGGCTCACAGCAGAGCCCTTCTGGCGCTCCCAGCATTGCTGTGGCCGGCTGCCACAGGTCCCTGTCCGTATTGGAGGCTCCAGAGCCGCCTCAACACTGCAGGGGGGGCTGAGCAGGGCAGAGGGGCAGAATCCCCTCCCTCCATCTGCTGCTTGCCCTGACCCACCTGCAGGACCTTGCCCTTGGCTTTGAACATGAGGAGGTTGGCACTGTCCCACCTGTTAGACCGTGAGGAGGGGTGACCCAGATATCTCCTACAGTCAGAGCAGCTCAGGCAGTGCAGTCACAGCTGGGGGTCCTCGCCCATTTGGCTCGTGGCTGTTGGAGTGCTTGGGTGGTCCAGGAAACACCAGTGCCTGTGGAACTACAGCAGCAGGGAGGGAGGGCACTGGCAGTGCCAGGTGAATGGGGGAGGAGGGTCCCCTGGTACCATGGCATGGCCCAGAGCCTGACTGCTGCCATTTGCTTGCAGGGAAGTCATAGAGAAGAAGCCTGAGAAGTTCAAGATCGAGTGTCTGAACGACATCAAGAACCTCTTTGCCCCCAGCAAGCAGCCCTTCTACGCTGCCTTCGGCAACAGGCCCAACGTGAGTGCCAGTGCAGCCCAGGGGACGGGCAGGCAGAGGGCACAAAGGAGGGACTGTGTGGGGGAAGACAGGGGCAGGCAGCTCGAGTCAGATCTGGTTGGAGGGAGGGTGTCAGAGGGTGCCGAGGGTGAGGCAGGGTCTGTGCTTGCAGGATGTCTACGCCTACATGCAGGTTGGGGTCCCGGACTGCAGGATCTTCACTGTGAACCCTAAGGGGGAGCTGATCCAGGAGCGCACCAAGGGCAACAAGTCCTCGTAAGAGCCAGGGGCTGGGGGCTTGGGGGCAAACCTGCTGCTTGTGAGCAGGGGGTCCAGCACTGTGGGGTGGGAAGGGACCTCTGGAGCTCACTCAGGCCAACCCCTGTTCCACCAGAGCACCCACAGCAGCTTGCCCAGCATCACAACACATGAGGACCTTCTCTGCCAGAGCAGTGCTTTGGATGCTGCACTGAACCTCCTGCAAGGGCAAAGTGGCAGGAGGCAGCAGAGCTGCAGTGCTGCACTGCTGTGGCACAGCAGGGGCAGCCTGGTGAGTGCTGCTGTCTCCCACAGGTACCACAGGCTGAGCGAGCTGGTGGAGCATCTGTTCCCCCTGCTCAGCAAGGAGCAGAGCTCTGCCTTCCCCTGCCCCGAGTTCAGCTCCTTCTGCTACTGGAGAGAGCCTCTCCCTGCCCTCAACCTGGATGACTTGGCCTGAAGCTGCTGCTCAGCTGCAGCTGCTGCAGGTTTGTGCAGAGGTTTGCCAGCACAGCAGCTGCTGCTTTGTCTTCTGAGTCCTGCTGGGGACAGCCTCAGCCCCATGGTGCAGGCACAGGAGGTGCTCGGCCACCTCTGCTTGCCGTGGGCCTGCCTGCTTTGTGGTCTCCATGTCCCTCTCTGAGGCGCTCAAGCTGGGGCTGGCACCCTGGCACTTGGAGGGGTGACCTCTGCCCTGCCACCAGCACAGCCCTGCCTGCAGACACAGTGTGGGGCCATGTGCCCCGCAGCAGAACCTGAGCCAAATGTGCATGGAAGCTGCCGGACAAGGGGCACCTCCTGCAAGGGAGACACAACCCATGGCCAGTCTGCCCTGGTCAGCTCTGCGTGTGCAGGGCTCCAGAGACAGCCAGTCCCTGCCCAGGTGTACAGAGGGCACAGGGCTGTGCTGAGCTCCTTGGGTGCTGCTTGGTGACCTTCAGACTGCTCCTCAGCTTGTCAGGGGAAGGTGTCTGAGGGCTCTGTGCAGCGCTGCTTCAGCCTGGCTTACACAGGGGAAAAGCTGCTGCTTCTCTTCTTCCTTCCCCCTCTTTTCTTCCCATCTTCTCCATTTCTTCGTTCCTTCTTTTTCCATTTTTCCCTCCTTTTTTTCCCCCCTTTCCTCCTTTCTTTTTCCCTCTTTCCTTTTTTCCCTGCTTTTGTTTCCCTCTCTTTCTCGCTGTTCCATCCAAATCCCTTGCAGAGGCTGCCAGGGGCTGGAGCCATTTCGGTGCCCATGACCCAGTGAGCTGCGGAGCCCAGAGCAGCCCTGAGGTGCCTTCCCAGTGCCCCTGCTGCCTGGAGTGAAGCTGTGCTGAGCTGGGAGGGGATGGTGGGGGCACGCTGGCAGTGTCCATTGCTTCCAAGTGGGTGTTCAAAGGTTGGTTGGGGTGCAAGAGGGTGGCAGAACTCTCCTCACCCCTTGGTTTAGCTTTTTTCTGTTGAAGCTGTGGGCTGGTGGAGCAGCCCAGTCCCCATGGGGTGGTCAGAGTGGTGAGCACAGCTGGGATTGGACCACCTCAGATGGGCACCCACCCCAGGGTCAGTGCAATGTTTGTGATGTCCAGAACAACCCTGTCACAATAAACAGACTTCAACCAACCCCCATTGCTCCAGACTCCACTTTGGGGACCCCACTTGTGAAAGTGGGGTGCTGGGTTCCTGTTCCTGGGGCTGCGGGATGCTTCTCTAAGGACCATGACTTCAGCAGCCAAGCTGGGGCAGGGTCTGGAGAACAGGACTGAGAAAGGAGGAGCAGCTGAGGGAGCTGGGGGTGTGCAGCGTGGAGGAGCCTGAGGGAGACCTCATTGCTCTCTGCAGCTCCCCGAGAGGAGGCTGCAGACAGCTGGGCTTGGGCTCTGCTCTGAGGAGCAAAGGGCCTTGTGCCCAAATGAGCTGTGTCCTCCCAAGGCAGAGGGGGTCTGCTGGGGCTGCTTGAGGCAACTGCTGTGAGAACATTCCCTAGGTGAGGCGGTGGAGAGGGAGGTGGTGAGCTCTTCTCTCTCAGAGCCAGTGATGGAACACCTGGGAACAGCTCACAGAGAGGTAGGGGTGAGAAGGGACCTCTGGAGATCATCCAGCCCAAGCCCCTGCCAGAGTAGGATCACCCAGGGCAGGGCACACAGGAACACATCCAAGTAGGACTGGAAGCTCTCCAGAAAAGGAGACGCCACAGCCTCTCTGGGCAGCCTGCTGCAGGCCTCCAGCACCCTTAGAGGAGTTCCTCCTCCTGTCTCCATGGCATAATTGCTCAAATCAGGAGAGGCTCAGACTGGGTGCCAGGCAGCACTGTAGAGTGGTCAGACCTTGGAACAGGCTTCCTGGAGAGGTGGGGGATGCCCCCAAGCCCATCGGGGTTCAGGAGGTGGTTGGGCAATGCCCTTCAACTTCTGGTCAGCCCTGAAGTGGCCGGGACCAGATGATCTCTGCAGGTCCTGTCCCTCTGAGGCAGTCTGGTCTGCCTCAGCCCACTTGACTCTCCAGGGGAAACAGGAGCAACATGACCCATGCTTAGTGTACCAGAGAGCCAACACAGCAGCGTGGACACTGCATGGGCACGGGCTGAGGCCCCAGGAACTGCTCTGAACGAGAGCCCTCACCTGCAGTGTGCAGTGCTGGGCAGCAGGAGCACCAGGCCAGGACTCACAGCTCAGCTTTATTCAGACACCTCTGCAGCTGGGGACCAGCACGGGGTTGGCTGAATGCCATGTGACAGGTCCTTTGCTCATACGCAAAAGGACAGGACAGCCCCAGATGGTCCTGGTGACAGGTCCTCCCTGCCAGGAGCTGGGAGCACCCAGCGGTGACCAGGGCTGGCTGGAGGCCATGCTCCTGCCTCCAGCTCGAGTGCAAACCAGCCCCTGCTGGTCTGAGCAGGTCTTCAGCAGCCAAGCCTCTGGGTGGCTCCTCAGGAACTGAGTCCATCCTGATGGGAGTCTCCTGGGGCAGCTGGCAGCCCTTCGCCTGCCCTCTGCAGCACCAGCTGCTGAGGGGCATTTTGCCTTCCTGTGCTTCCCACCTGGAGCTCCTCCAGCAACTTGACTCTGCTCACCTTGTTCTTGGCTGGCTGGCTGGTTGGTGACCAAGCTGCATCTGCACTGAGCTGCTGCCAGGATGCTTGGGGGGACACCGCAGCCAAGCCCCATGGCTCCCGGCAGCACTGTGGGAATGGCTTCTGCACTGCCTGCTACCAGCCAGTGCTGGCACTGAGGTAGTTCTAGTGGTGACCTTGGGCCTTCCTCTCTGGGGCCAGCACTGCTTTGGGTGCTGCTCTGCGCCTTCCCCACAGCCCCTCCAGGATCGTGCCTGGGTCTGTGGCTGCCAACAGTGCTCTTCAGCTGCCCTGCTGCCCATGGCCTTGCTGTGGGCATGGACCTGTCCCACAGGGGTTGCTGCCCTGGGCCTCTGCTGGCTTTGGCCCTGGGACAGTCCCTTGCTCCAGCCTGCCTGGGGGCTGTCAGCCATGCCTGGGCAGCTCCACCTCACAGGGCTGGCTTCCATCCCATGGCTACAGCAGGTGGGAGCACCTCTGTCCAGTCCTCACCCCCTGCAGCAAGCTCCTGAGAGCCTTGTCAAGCTCCAGAAGGCAGCATGGTGAGACTCAGCCACAGCCCCACTGCAGAAGGCTTTCTTGGGCAGCAGATGGTGCTTGTTTCTGGCTGCTTCTGGGCAGGGCAGTGCCCTCATGATAGGTTCCTCAGTGCAGCTGTCTCCTGTTGGTTCTCACTGAAGGGGTTACTGCTTCATCCACAGCTGTAGGGGCCTCTTGCTCCTTCCATGCTGGAGTCTCCTCCAAGCCTGAGCCTGGCATCCCCCAGCCCTTTGTGGGCAGGAGCTGCATCACCCTGGAAGTGTCTTGCTTGGAGGTGAAAGGCTAGCAGGGAAAGGCTTGTGCTGACCAGCAAGGTCTCCCTGAGCTCTGTTAGCTTCCATGAGCTAAACTCAGGCAATGCACCACTGCCCTGACAGTCCTGCAGCGACTCAGAGCTGCAGGACCTGGCAAAGGCCTTTGCTGAGGGCTGAGAAAGCCTGAGGGCACCTCTCTGGCTGCAGGACAGGAGCAGAAATCCTGGCTCCAACGAAGCTGGGCAAGGGAAGGGGCTTGAGAAAGCACAGAGGAGCCCTCACTGCTGCCCCTTCGCTGCTGACACCCAAAGGCAGAGAACACCAAACACCTCCTGAACCAGCATCTGAGTGCCAGCTGCCCTGCAGCACAGGGCCAGAGCGGTGTGCAGGGCCATGAACTGGGCTGGCCACCATCACCCTGCTGGGAAGGGCTCCTGCAGCCCTCTGGCTGCAGCTCCTCCACAGCCAGCTCTTGGCTTCTGCCCAGCAGCAGCAGCACCTTCATGCCTGAAGTCAGGTGCCACGAGAACCCCACCCCAGCCATCTGGATTTGGCTACATGAAGAATGGGCAGCAGGGCAAGGGAGGTTCTCCTGCCCCTCTGCTCTGCCCTGGTCAGGCCACAGCTGCAGTGCTGGGGTCAGTGCTGGCTCCCCACTGCCAGAGCCAGGGAACTGCTGGGGAGAGTCCAGGGCAGGCTGCAGAGCTGCTGAGGGGCCTGGAGCAGCTCTGGGAGCAGCAAAGGCTGAGAGCCTGCAGGAGAGCAGCCCCAGGGGTGGGCATTCACCTACCACCCTGGGCAGCCTGGCCTGGGCTTTGAGAACCCTTACAGGGAAGACATTTCTTCTGATGTCCAACCTAAAGCAGCCCTGGGGTCACTTCAGGCTGCTTCCTCTTGCCCTGCTCTGCTTCTTGGGAGCAGAGCCCAAGCCCAGCTGGCTGCAGCCTCCTCTCAGGGAGCTGCAGAGAGCAATGAGGTCTCCCTCAGGCTCCTCCTCTCCACCCTGCACACCCCCAGCTCCTCCTCCCCAGCCCTGCTCTCCAGACCCTGCCCCAGCTCTGCTGCCCTTCTCCCTTGCCATGGTCTCCCAACCCAGCGGTGACAGCAGTGCCCAATGAGATTCTCTTCCTCCACCACCACTTTTACCCCTGGCTGAGATGTGTTCGACCTTCTCCCGCTCTCCGATTTCCTACCCCAGCACAGACAATTCAACCTCCTCTGCGCTGTCTGACTCACGTCAAGCCCAGGCGCACCCTGGGGTTCGCAGAGGTCCTGCGCAGGCCGCGGCAGCAGGCGGCCCGAGCCCGAGGCGCTGCCGCGGCCGTCCCGAGGCGTCGTGCCGGGCCCGTGGCCGCCGGCCGGCGCTAGCGGCGTGGCGCGGGGTAGAGCAGGGCCCCGCTGAAGGTGCAGTAGAGTTCGTCGGCGCCGCCGTATCCGAGGCTGCCGCCGGTCAGGACCACGCCCACCTCGTCGCCCGCGCGCAGGTGCAGCACGAGCTGGAAGGCGCCGGAGCCGCCGCAGGCAGCCTGCCCCGGGGGCGCGCGGCGCTGCTCGGGCAGCTCGCGGCGGTAGCCGGCGGTGTGCAGCTGCGCCACGCTGCGGTTGGACACCGACAGCACAGCCTCCACGAACGCGCCGCGCTCCGGTGCCAGCACCGCCGTCAGCAGGTAGCGACCCTCCCGTGGGCAGGTGAAGATACCTGCGGGGAGACACAGCCTCAGCTCCGCGCCCATCGCGCCCACCGCGCCCACAGCCCGCGGAGAGGCATCTGGAGCCCACCCAGCCCAGCTCCAGCAGGGCACCCACAGCAGCCTGCCCAGCAGCACAGTGCCCAGCTGGGGCTGGAAGCTCTCCACACAAGGAGACTGCACAACCTCTCTGGGCAGCCTGCTCCAGGCCTCCAGCACCCTCACCACAAACAACTTTCTCCTCCTGTCCAGCTGGCCCCTCTGGCTTTCACTTTATGCCCCTTGCCCTGTCCCTGGGCACCAGTGAGCAGAGCCTGGCCCCAGCCTCTTGCCCCCCACAGGTGCTTCAGCTCTTGCTGAGCACTGCTCAGCTGCCCTCTGGGGCTGCTCTTCTGCAGGCTCTCAGCCCCAGGGCTCTCAGCCTTTGCTGCTCCCAGAGCTGCTCCAGGCCTCTCAGCAGCTCTGCAGCCTGCCCTGGACTCTCCCCAGCAGTTCCCTGGCTCTGGCACTGGGGAGCCAGCACTGGCCCCAGCACTGCAGCTGTGGNGAGCAGCCCCAGGGGTGGGCATTCACCTACCACCCTGGGCAGCCTGGCCTGGGCTTTGAGAACCCTTACAGGGAAGACATTTCTTCTGATGTCCAACCTAAAGCAGCCCTGGGGTCACTTCAGGCTGCTTCCTCTTGCCCTGCTCTGCTTCTTGGGAGCAGAGCCCAAGCCCAGCTGGCTGCAGCCTCCTCTCAGGGAGCTGCAGAGAGCAATGAGGTCTCCCTCAGGCTCCTCCTCTCCACCCTGCACACCCCCAGCTCCTCCTCCCCAGCCCTGCTCTCCAGACCCTGCCCCAGCTCTGCTGCCCTTCTCCCTTGCCATGGTCTCCCAACCCA
This sequence comes from Ramphastos sulfuratus, assembly GCA_013399055.1. Lineage (NCBI taxonomy): Eukaryota > Metazoa > Chordata > Aves > Piciformes > Ramphastidae > Ramphastos > Ramphastos sulfuratus. The sequence continues at coordinate 74,927 of WBNM01025454.1, forward strand.
GCGGTGACAGCAGTGCCCAATGAGATTCTCTTCCTCCACCACCACTTTTACCCCTGGCTGAGATGTGTTCGACCTTCTCCCGCTCTCCGATTTCCTACCCCAGCACAGACAATTCAACCTCCTCTGCGCTGTCTGACTCACGTCAAGCCCAGGCGCACCCTGGGGTTCGCAGAGGTCCTGCGCAGGCCGCGGCAGCAGGCGGCCCGAGCCCGAGGCGCTGCCGCGGCCGTCCCGAGGCGTCGTGCCGGGCCCGTGGCCGCCGGCCGGCGCTAGCGGCGTGGCGCGGGGTAGAGNTCAGCCCCAGGGCTCTCAGCCTTTGCTGCTCCCAGAGCTGCTCCAGGCCTCTCAGCAGCTCTGCAGCCTGCCCTGGACTCTCCCCAGCAGTTCCCTGGCTCTGGCACTGGGGAGCCAGCACTGGCCCCAGCACTGCAGCTGTGGCCTGACCAGGGCAGAGCAGAGGGGCAGAACTTCCCTTGTCCTGCTGGCCACACTCTTCTTCATACCCCCATCTCACAGACCCACAGCCTGGTTTGGACTGAAGAGACCTTTAAAGCCCATCCAGTCCAAATGCCAGCAGGGACGTCCCCAACCAGAGCAAGGTGCTCAGAGCCCCAGATAACCTGACCTGCAACAGTCTCAGGGACTGGGCATCTCCCCCGTCTCTGGTTAACTCTGGGGACACTTGATGGTTCTCAGCACAGTGACAGCCACCAAGTGACATGGGCTACCCATTGCTGGCTACAGAGAAGGGTGCCAAGCTCAGCCTGGGCAGCTGCGTGTGGTGTAGGTGGACTTGTGTATAGCCAACACCGCAGCCAGGCTGGCAGCCCCTGCTGCCCCTGAGCAGCACCCTGCTGGCCCCACCTGTGCGTGGGTCGTAGGCATCCCCATCGTTGAGCAGCACTTTGTTGAAGGGAACCACTCCGGCGCTGCTGCGGAACGGCCTCTGCGTCAGCCCCGCCGAGAAGGACACCAGGGAGGCTGCAGCGGCAGCAGGGCCTGCAGCGGGGGACAACAGCAGTCAGGGCATGGGGGGGGGGCACGGCCTGCCTTCACCCTCAGTGGTTATCACCCAGCATCTCGGGTCCTGCACAAGCTCCACTTGGGCTAACCCTGTCACTGAGGGGATCAGTTGCTGGCCCAGGCCCCAGGTTTCTACACACCAGCTGCCTTACCTGGTGAGTCTGTGTCAGGTGCAGCCAGCTTTGGGTATCCTGCAAAGGCAGAGCAGGCTGTGAGACACAGAGCATGGTGCAACACAGCATGGCAGAAGGTCTCTGGAGCATCCCTGGTTACCCAACAGCAGCCTACCAAAACAGCTACCAGCCAGCACCTGCTGTGGAGTGCTTGGTGGGCACTGAAGTGGGGTGGTCACGGCAAGAAAACCGAAGTCTGACTGCTGCGGCTGAAGCCATGGCAAGGACACCATAGCAGCTTGCCCAGAGCCAAAGGCTGGAGTGAGCACCAAGGGCTCCACATCAGCACTAGAGACCTCATGCTCTGTGCAGCCTCGGCAAAGGCACCACAGCTGGCACTGGAGGCATTTCCACTCCTTTTGTAGCCACTCACAGCAGCCTAGCATGGTGGGGTGGGAAGGGACCTCTGGAGCTCACCCAGTCCAACCCTCTGCTCCAGTAGGGCACCCACAACAGCTTGCCCAGCCCAGGAGCTGGCACCACCCTCCCGGAGTGTCTGTGTGGGGTGTCTCACCTGGGGCTCCGGCGTAGCCCTCGGCGCTGGGCACGGCGCTGTGCCCGGCCTGCCCATCGGCGCTGCGCAGCCGCCCCCGTCCCGCCATCAGCAGGGTGCCCGGGGGCCCTGCCTCGCCCGTCTCCAGGATGACCCCGGTGGTGCCGGGTAGCAGTGGCACCCCCGCTGAACCCGGTAGCGCGGGACGAGGCAGGGGCCTGGGCTGGGGGGGCTGCAAGGGCGGCCTGTGCCAATGGGGCTGCGTCCTCGGCTGTGACGGCAGCAGCGGGGTGCCAGGCTGTGGCTGCAGAGGGGGTCTGGGTGGCAGTGGCTGCTGTGGCACTTCTAACCGCCCTAGAAACAGGGGAAGAGGATAGAGGCAGGTGAGTGGTACCAGTCAGGAGAGGCCAGAGGTGCTTTGGGGTACAATGAGTCAAAGATGGAAGAGGGCCCCAGCCACTGGGAAAACTCCATTCCAGCCTTGCAGCACCAGGGATCGCCCCTTCCCAGCTCAGGGATCGCCCCTTCCCAGCTCAGGGATCCCCCCCTTCCCAGCCCATGACACTGGGAAAGGGCTGAAGACAGCCTGGAGACAGCAGGAAGGTTCAGCAGCTGCTCCAGCTCTGTGTGCCCCACCAGACCCCATCCCCACACCTTCACTCCATACTCCTGAACCTCTCTTGCTTTCAGCTCTGGGCTCACACAACCCTGCAGAAGTGAAGGCTCCAGGGAGACCTCAGAGCAGCCTGCTAGGACCTGAAGGGGCTGCAGGAGAGCTGAGGAGGGACTTTGGACAAGGGCTGGCAGTGCCAGGACAAGGGACAATGGCTTTGAGCTGGGAGAGGGGAGATGAGAGTGAAGAGGAGGAAGAAGCTCTTGGCAGTGCGGGGGGGTGGCACTCTGGCACAGGCTGCCTGCTCTAGCTGCAGATGTCCCTTCTCACTACAACGGCTTGAGGCAGATGCACCAGCTGAGGAGAGAAGCCTCCAATGAGCCTCAAACGGCTTTGTTTTGGTGTCAGGGAAACAGAAACATGAACTCAGCCCCCTCCTGGCCACTGGGACTCACAAAACGATCCAGTGCTGAAATCTGGAGCAAGAACCCCGTGGAGGGAAGAGTGGCCTGAGATGCCCAAACCTTCACAGTAAGGTTCAGGTTACCACTTCCCAGCTGTTTTGGGGCAAAAGGAGCTCAGAGCTCATCTACTCCAACCTCCCAACCATGCCCAGGGAGACCTTTCAGCTTGAGTTGGTTGCCCGAGGCCTCAACGTGCTTGCCCAGGCTGTCTTGACTGGCTGGTACCTAGGAACATGGACATCTCAGAGCCTTTGCTGACCTTTGCCTTCCAGGATCTGTTCTGCCTGGAGAAGAGAAGGGTCCAGGGAGACCTTCTGGTGGCCTAAGTGTTTGAAGCTATCCAAGGAACCCACCTAAAGCATTCCAGCCATGGTTGGGTTGGAAAGGATCTCAGAGACCATCCAGTTCCAGCCCCTGCCATGGGCAGACACCTCCCACCAGCACAGGCTGCTCAAGGGCTCCATCCTTGAGCACCTCTAGGGAGGGGACATCCACAGCCTCCCTGGGCAGCCTGTGCCAGAGGTTCTGCTTCCCGGCCACTTCAAGCCACCTGACAGGTGGCACTGAGGTGTGGAAGCCCTGCAGCTGCGTCATGGGAATGCCAGCTGCTGGGAGAACCCTAAGCAGGAGCTGAGGTGGGCACAGGCAGCCATGGCAGAGCTCACTTCTGCAAGCCCTCCAGCTGGGAGCCCTGAGCACAGGGAACCTCTCAGCAGTGCCTGGAATCCCTTCAGCTTTGCTTCCTGCACCCTGGAGTGGGCCAGAACAATCCCACAGCATCAGAGGCATCCAAGCCACAGCTGATTAACCCCAAGTAATTAGTCATTAGAGCTCCTTTGGGCTCCCTGTGCCCTCTGCTGTCAATCTGGCTCAGCAAAGCCAAAGGGATTCTGCTTTGGGGGGGGTTCTGCTGCCCTTGGGGAGGGTTTGGTTGGGTTGGGTTGGTTTGGGTTTTTTAATGTCTTTTTTTTCCTACTTTTTTTTTTCCTCCTTTTTTGCGTGTTTTTTTCCTCCTTTTTTGTGTGATTTTCCCATTTTGTTTGTTTGTTCTCTGACTTTTTCCTTTTGCTTTGGTTGTTTTTTTCCTGCCTTTTTGAGTTTGGTGGTTTTTTGTTTGGTTGAGTTTTGCCTCTTTTTTTTCCCTGCTGTTTTTTTTTGTTTGTTTTTGGGTTTGTGTTTTTAACTTTTGTTTTGTTTTGTTTGTTTTCTGCCTTTTTTCCTGCCTTTTTGTGTTTGGGTATTGTTGCTTGGTTGTTCCCCCTCCCCCCTTTTTTTTTTTTTTGTTTGTTTTTGAGGCTCCTTTTAAAAGCACTCCCAGTCCTCTGGTGTTCTAGAGCAAAGAGCCAAAATTAGAGTCACTGGGAAAACAAAGCAGAAATTGTGTAATATGAAATTTCTCCTCCCTTGTTTAGTTCCTTTCAGAGAGACTCAGAAGAGAAAGTCAGTTGAAAAACAACCTCCCATAAAAGCATTGAAAAAGGGGGGGGGGAAATCACTAAAACACATTATAAAAGATAAAAAAACAACTTGCAAACATAAAAAGCATTAAAAAGGGAAAAAAATAAAAAGGTATTAAGAAAGGAAAAATAAACACGAAAAGCATTAAAAATTGCAAACAAACCAAAAAGCATTAAAAAAAGAAAAAAACAACCACCACACAAAAGGAAGCATTAAAAAGGAAAAAGCCCAAACCAAAAAGCATTAAAAAATGAAACAAAGGCATTAAAAAAGGCAAAGCCCCTCCCCCCAAAAAAAGCATTAAAAGAAGGAAAAACCAAACCAAAGCACAGACTCCAGAAAAAAGCCCAACAAAGGAGGCACTGAAACAGGACAAGGCCATCAGAAAAGGGCAAAGGAACCTCCAAAAGCATTGCAGAAGGCCCCCCAGGCAAGCAGGCCAAGGCCTCACCTGTGCCCGCGGGCGCTGCCAGGATGCCGTGCAGCTGCGCACGTAGGCCGGCGATGTCCCTGCCCTGTGCTGCCAGGCTGCCGTTCAGCTGGTGGACGCCACTCCACAGGCTGCCCAGGTGCCTCTCCAGGCCTTCCTTCACCCTCCGCAGGCTGCTCGAGACCTCCTCCAGCCTGCCGCAGACTTTCTCCACGCGCGACACCCTGCTCTCCACGGCCGCTGTGCCCTCCTCCTGGCACTTGCTGAGCTGGCTGTGGACATGCTCACTGAGACGCTCCAGCCCTTCCTTCACCTCCCCACAGCAGCTCTCACCGGGCTGGGCGGTTTGGTTGGCAAAGGTCCTCTGCATCTGGTCGAGCTTCCTGAAGACCCCTCGTTGGGCTTTCCTGCAGGTGGAGTTGACCCCCAGGAGCTGCTCCCTGCAGCTGTTCAGGCCGTCCTGCAGAGCCTTCAGGTCTCTGTCCACAAGGCCTAGGCTGTAGCGGGAGACGCGGGCATCGCGCTGCACCTTCTGGATCTCACGCTGGTTGCTCCTGATCAGGCTGAGCTGCTCCTGCAGGGAGCCGTTGAGTGCGTGCAGCAGCGCAGAGCTGCTCTCCATCCTGCTGCCCAGCTCCTCGTACCTCTTGTCACAGCTCTGCAGCTGCTCCTGCAGCTCCCCGGTGCCATGTGCAGCAGACGGACCCTTCTGCCCACAGAGCTGCTCCAGGGACAGCAGCTTCTTCCTCAAGGAGTCCACCTCTGCTGCCAGCTGCTCGCCGCCAAAGCCCCCATCCAAGGGCAGGAGGGGCCCGGGGTTAAGGTAGAGCCCGTCAGGGTCTGTGGCATTGGCCATCTCCAAGATGGTGCCGCCCAGCCTGGCTTCCAGTGCCCGCAGCTTCTGGTCAAAGAGGTGCCTCAGCTCCTCTGCCTCAGCGGCCATGGCCCCCCGCAGGGTCTCCTCCACGTAGAAGCAGTGCTCCTCGGCATTGCGCTCCGTGGCATTCATCCTGGCGTTCAGCTCCTCCAGCCTCTCCCCAAACATGTCCTCCAGGTCAGGGGTGGAGAGCCGCGCGATCTCGTTGTCTATGCGCACGTTGAGGATGCGGTGAGCCTCGGCCACGCGGTCCAGCTTCTTCTCCAGATCCTGGAGCTGCTGCCCAGCGCTGCTCCTGTCGCCCTCCCAGCAGCAGCCGGCTTGGGTGGATGGCGCCTGAGCCCGGGGGGCGCTGATCTCCTCCCTCAGGTCGTTCTCTTTCCGTCTGGGCACATCCCTGGCTCCCGAGCAGTTGCTGTTGTGCTCACACTGCTGCTGGATGTGCTGCAGTTTGCACTCGCAGGAGCTCTTCAGCTCTGCCATCTTCTTCTCAAAGCCTTCCAGCAGCTCCTGCCTGAGGGACTCCAGTTTGGAGTCGATGTAGTCCTGGTAGACATTGTCCTTGGGCACTGTCAGTGGCGGCCCTCGCGCTGCCTCCTGCAGCTCTTTCAGCTGTCTTTCGTAGCCTTTCACCTTCCCAGTCAGCTCCTCCAGCTTCTCATTCCTCGCCTTCAGGGCCTCTTTGACCTCAGTGAGCTCAGACTTGAGATCTTCCACTTCCAAGTCAAGAAAAGGATCCTTTTGGTCTCTGCTGAGGAGCCCGGGCAGCTGGATGGTATCAGTGTCCCCACCCACTGCACTGTCAGGCTCCGGGCGCTCATAGAGGTTGTTCAGCCAAGTGACCAACATCCTGCTGGCATCTTCCTGGACGGTCAGCTTCAGGTTTTCATTCACCCCTGCCACGGAGGACTGGAGCTCCAGCACGGAGCGCGTCAGCCTGAACAGCTCATCCTCCAGGAACTGCAGCTTCTTCTCCTGCGGAGAAGGCTCCGGAGCTTCTGTGGGCTCCGCATCTGCTCCAAGGAGACAACAGACAAAACCTGAGGTCAGCATCCCATCCCCAGAGGGGGCTGCTTCCACCAGCTGAGGCAAACCTCACTTTGCTTTAGAACCAAGTATGACTTCAATTACATCACCATCATCATCAAATGGGTCAGGTTAGAAGGGACCTCAGAGTTCATCTGCTCCAACCTCCCCACCAAGGGCTGAGACACCTCTCAGCCAGACTCAGCTGCTCAAGGCCTCATCCAGCCTGACCTGCAACACCCCCAGGCAGGAGGCAGCCACAGCCTCCCTGAGCACCCTGGCCCAGGCTCTCACCACCCTCATATTCAGCAACTTCTTCCTCAGCTCCACTAACTCTGCTCTGCCTCAGCTCCAAACCATTGTCCCTTGGCCTCTCAGACACCCTCAGCACAAGTCCCTCTGCAGCCTTCCTGCAGGATCCCTTCAGGTCTATGGTGCCTCTGGAGTCTTCTACAGGCTGAACAACCCCAGCCCAGCCTAGCTGTGGTGTCCCTGCCCATGGCCGGGGGTTGCAGCAGATGAGCTCTGAGGTCCCTCCCAAGGTGAGCCCTCCCCTGGCTCCAGGCACACCAGAAAGGAAGCGGTTACCCAGGCCTTTCTTCGCCGCGGCTCTAGCCGGCGTGCTGGGCCGGCGAGCAGTGCTGGGCTTCTCTGCTGGGCCCTCTCTGCAGTCCTCCCCTCTGTAGCCAGGACAACATCTCCACTCCAGCTCTGTCACCGTCTTGTAGGCCACTGTGTAGCGCGGCCGGAAGCTGGTTCGATACCTGCAAGGACAGAGAGGAACCATCAGCAGCTCTGCCAGGGACACTGCTGAGCTCACAGCAGGGCTCAGGTCACAGCGGGGTTAAATCAAGCTCAGTTGCTGCCAGGAAGGCATCCAGAGGGTCTGGAAAGTCTCCAGAGACAGGAACTCCACAACCTCTCTGAACAAAAGGGTTATAGTGGAGCTGAGGAAGAAGCTCTTCAGTACCAGGGTGGTGAGACACTGGCACAGGTTGCCCCCAGGGAGGCTGTGGATGTCTCCTCCTGGGAGTGTTCCAGGCCAGGGTGTCCCTGGGCATGGCAGGAGGTTGAAGCAGATGAGCTCTGAGGTCCCTTCCAGCCTGAGCCATTCTGGGATTCTAAAGCTAAGTTTGCTGTTCTGGCACCAGCTTGACGCCTTGCAGGGGAGGCCCCAGAGCTGCAGGTCAGACCTTTCTCCAATCCCATGAAGCCTTCACTGCCCACGTGTGAGCTGAGCAGCAGCGTGGGAGGCGTTGGGCTGCACTGTCTGGTGAGCATGACTGCAGCAAACTGGAATGATGTGTGAAAGGAGAACTCCCTGCCCAGCTCGCAGGGAGGGACTCGCTGGTGGGTGCAGAGATGCAGGACTTCAGCTGAGGGAGCCAGCCAGGAAAAGCTCACCACACCCAGCCTATGCTCCAGGGCTTCCCAACAAGGCCTCCAGGAAACCTTGGCACCTTCGGAAGGCTCCCTCGCAGTCTGGAGCACAGAGCCCTCAGGCTCACCCCAACCCTGGCTAGCTGGAGCCTCTACAAAGAGATTCTGCTTCATGCAAAATGAGCAGGGGGGAAGAAAAAAAAAATCATCCTGCAGCCCTGCCAGAGATGGGGAGGGTAAAACTCAACAGCCCTCACATGGCCTTCAAGGCTTTCAGCTGCACACTGCACAGGGACCACTAAAGGGCTGCAAACTCCAGGTGGGTTTGTCACAGGCTCCTGGCCTGGGGTTGATGTGCTTCAGCCAGGTGGTTCTGGGGTGGCCAGAATATGGTGAATGGACGAGGTCATCCCAGAACTGATGAAGTTATCACAGAATCCCAGAATGGCTCTGGTTGGAAGGGACCTCAGGGCTCATCTGCTCAATCTGCTCCTGAGCAGGTGAAACCCAGCACAGCCTGAGTGTCCTGCAGAGCCATGACTCACAGCTAACCAAGCTCCCTCCCTCCTCCCTCAGCACAGGCCTAAGGACAATAAGCAGGAGCCCCCCACTTCAAAGGCAGCAGACATCAAAGCTGCCTCCTGCTTCTCCCTCCTGTGCCCTCTCTTCCCATCTCAGGCACTTACATTTCAGCCCCCTCCTCTCCTTGGCCTCAGCACTCATTAACTTTGCAGGCTGAAGATGCACTCTTGAGCTCAAAACACCTACAGAACACTTAATGCAGAGTAATAACTTCCTGCACTTCCACTTCAAGCTCTGGAGCCAAGCTGGAATCACAGCACAGTGCAGGCATTCCAGGAGGATGTGTGTGTTCGTGAAGGGGGGAGCAGACATCATTGAATCATTTATGTTAGAAAAGACCTTTAAGGTCCTTTTAATGGCATTTTAATGGACCTAAAGGGAAGATAAAAAGGGTGCAGGGGATGTTTTTTTAGGGTTAATCACCAGAGCTTCCCATTCCTGGACAAAGGAATCCAAGGGATGAGTGCTGGCCGTAAATCCATGGCTGTAGCACACTTCAAGAGAAGGAGATTCACAGATTGCATCGGGTTGTGAGGGACCCTCAGAGGGCATCTGGTCCAACCCTCTGCAGGCAGCAGGGACACCTCCAGCTAGAGCAGGCTGCCCAGGACCTCGTGGAGTCTGAAGAGGAGGAGTTCGGGAAGACCCTCTGTGTTCAAGCAGTGAGACACCAACTGCAGAGAGCTTTTTGACCTGAGCAAAGGCTGTGCACCACCTAGGCTGAACCTAAGCACCAGAAGGGCTCCTTAAACCCAGTCTTACACTAATGCTGAGGTCCGTTTTGGGCCCCCAACTCCAAGAAGGATATTGAGGGGCTGAAGAGCCAGAGAAGGGCAACCAAGCTGAGGAAGGGTCTGGAGAATGGGGCTGGGGAGGAGCAGCTGAGGGAGCTGGAGAAAAGGAGGCTGAGGGGAGACCTTCTGGCTCTTTACAGCTCCTGAAAGCATGTGGAGGCAGGTGGGGGTTGTGCTCTTCTACCAATGAACAAGAAGAAATGGCCTCAAGTTGCCCCAAGGGAGGTTTAGGTTGGACATTAGGAGAAACTTCTACACTGAAAGGCTTCTCAAAGTCTGGCACAGGCTGCCCTGGGAGGTGGTCAAATCCCCACCCCTGGAGGTGTTCCCAAGAGGCAGAGCTGTGGTGCTGAGGGCCACGGCTCAGCCCCAGCTTTGGCAGAGTTAGAGAAGGGTTGGACTGAGTGAGCTGGAAGGGCTTCTCCAATGCAAACGACTCCTGAAGAGGGACAGCCTGCAGGCAGAGCCCCACTGCCACACCAAGGACACACTTCTCCTGGGGCTCTGCGGCAGACTCTGATCACGGTTTTGCTGTTTCTTCTGCCCACCTGCTCCATGCACCCTCTGTCCCTGGCAGAGAAGGGGTCTAGCTGGACCCCAGCATTATCCTGTACAGCACCAGCAAAGCCACCGAGCCATGGAAGCAGCCCTGCTGGCACTCGGGCACTGGTACCTCCCTGCGATGCAGCTTTGTCTGCTCTGGCTCTCGCTGTCGCCAGCAGAAGGAGCTGTCAGCTGCCCCCTGGGCATCACAGACAGGGGCTGCACTTTGTTCCCGTGAATATCTGCCGTTGAGTCCGTGTCTAGCTCCTCTGTCCAAGTGCACGAAGGAAAAAGAGAGTCAGTCCCTCACAGGCCTGCCTTTGCTGCTTTTCCTTTCCTGTGTCCCCCTGAGCTCGCAAACATCTCTGAACACAGCTGTCCTCCAGCCACTGCTGTAACAATGCTCCTCACAGGACAGGGCAGGGGACTCGGGCTGGCTGCTCCAGACACTGCCTTAGGTGTCTCCTAAGATGCAACAGAAGGGATTGCTGCCAAGGGTGTGTTTTGTGCTGCTCCAGGTCAAATGGCCACTTTATCCCAGTCACATCCCCCAGCTGCATCAGTTTGATGGCACTCATCTGTATGGTGGCCCAGAGTAAGGAACTGGACCAGGTGAAAACATTTCAGCCAGCTAAACACTTTGACTTTATTGACCTTTTTCTCTTTTTAATTCCCACCCCTCATTTTGGGCACTTCACTCCCTTGAGCCAGCTCAAGGCACAGTTGTACAAGTAGCAAGGAAAGAGGGACCTGATGCCAAGGGAGGCCACCAAGATAATCAAGGGGGCTGGAGCACCTCTGCTATGGGGACGGGCTGAGGGAGCTGGGGATGTTCAGCTGGAGAGGAGAAGGCTCCAGGGGGACCTTAAAGCACCCTGCCAGTACCTGAAGGGGGCTACAGGGAGGCTGCAGAGGGACTGTTCCCAAAGGCCTGCAGGGACAGGGTGAGGGCAATGGTTTGAAATGAGAGCAGAGCAGCTTGAGACTGGCTGTGAGGAGCAAGATCTGCTGCAGGAGGCTGCTGGAACACTGCTACAAGTTGCCCAGTGAGGTGGTTGAGGCCCCATGCCTGGGGATAGTCAAGGTGAGGCTGGAGAAGGCTCTGAAAAACCTGACCTGGTAGAGGATGTCCCTGCTGAGTTCAGGGAGTTGGACTGGATGCCCTTTGGAGGTCCATACCGACCCAACCCATTCTAGGATTCTAAGTTCCCTTCCCACTCTGCCTCAAAGGGAACCTCTACAGCAGGCCCAGAGAGAACAGCAAGGTCACAGCCTGGCAGCAGCCAGGTCTGCACACAACCAACTGTCCAGACCCTGCTGCTGCGGCTGCCTGCAGAGAGGGACTAAAAATATTTTAAGCTCTGCACAATGAGGGTGGTAAAATCCTGGCACAGGCTGCCCAGAGATGTGGTGGAGGCCCCATCCCTGCAGCCATCCAAGCTCAGCCTGGATGTGTCCCTGGTCTGGTTGGAGGTGTCCCTGCTGTCCACAGCGAGGTTGGCCAAGATGCCCTTGGAGTGCCCCTTCCAACATGACACAATCTGTGAAGCCTAAGGAATTATTTTGCAGTTGCCTTCACGGTTCTGAAGAAAACACCAATGGCATTTACCAAAGAAAGCTGAGAGCAGAAAGGCTGCTGGCAAGCATCTAGCTCCATCCTCAGACAAGCCCCAGGAGCTGGCCCACAGCAGGTCAGTCCAGCCCCACTCCTTTCCCCAACAGCAGCCAGCTTCAGGCACGTGCCAGCAGCACAAGGCCAGACAATGCTGCTGCAGAGTCAGTCTGGAAGGGATGGGACTTGTGGAGGCCTTCCAGCCCCTGCTCAGACTGGTCTGCCCCTGCTGCCTGCAGCCCAAGGCCTCAGCAGTGCCCCGAACCAGAAGCAATGCCTCTGCAGCTGCTTCACTGCTTCCTCGTAGCAGTGCGAGCAAACCCTGCTGCACCTCCTCTGCAGCTGCTGCACCTCCTCTGCAGCTGCTGCACTGCCTCCTCGTAGCAGTGCAAGCAAACCCTGCTGCACCTCCTCGTAGCAGTGAGAGCAAACCCTGCTGCACCTCCTCTGCAGCTGCTGCACTGCCTCCTCGTAGCAGTGCAAGCAAACCCTGCTGCACCTCCTCTGCAGCTGCTGCACTGCCTCCTCGTAGCAGTGCAAGCAAACCCTGCTGCACCTCCTCTGCAGCTGCTGCACTGCCTCCTCGTAGCAGTGCAAGCAAACCCTGCTGCACCTCCTCGTAGCAGTGCGAGCAAACCCTGCTGCACCTCCTCTGCAGCTGCTGCACTGCCTCCTCATAGCAGTGCAAGCAAACCCTGCTGCACCTCCTCGTAGCAGTGCGAGCAAACGCTGCTGCACCTCCTCTGCAGCTCCTTAGCTGCATGTCTGCTAATTTATGTGCTCCAGGAGCTGGGCTTCAACCACTCCTCACTCCTGCCCTGGGGAGCCAGAGGGCATAGCCCAGGACACAGCCCCTCAGCCCCATGCCAAGCCCCAGAGGGCCAGTTCTGCAGTGAAACTAGGGGAACTAATGGAACCACAGCACTGCTTTGGCTGGGAGAGACCTCCCAGGTCACCAAGTCCAACCTTCAGGCTAGCACCACCAAGGCCACCAAGCCAAGGCCCAGGGTGGCACGTCCACCCAGCAAGTCGTGGCAAGCAGTGCCATGTCCACATGCTCCCTGAAGACTGCCAGGGACACTTCAAAAGTTAGCAAACCCCCAAAGGACACAGGAGAAATTCACTTTCCAGCTGAGCTGGTAAGAGCTCTCAAGAAGCCTAGACAGACCCTAAAGAGTAGACTTTGCTTCCAGCACATCTCCAGGCTGATGTTCCTGTCACAGACTCACAACTGGTTTGGCTGGAAGAGACCCCCAGGACCATCAGGTCCAAGCCCACCAAGGCCAGGGCCAAAACATATCCCCCAGCAGCGCTCTGCTGCCTGCTACCTTTGTTATTTCCTTCAAATGCCACTGTTTGTGCCCCTTCCAAGGGAGCAGAGCTGCTCTGGGAACAGAAACAGCAATGCAAGCAGACAGCAGCAGCACACCTCAGGGCCTCGCACCACTGCCAGCCCCCGGCAGCACCCAGGGGCTGCCCTCGGCCTCACTGCTGCAGGCTCAACAGCAAAACCAAAGGCATTCTTGGCTGCAGCAGAACCCTCACTGTCGCCTCGGCTACTTACACAGAGGTGGGTTGGCAGGGGAACTGGTTCCAGGCGCATCTGTACTGGGCTTGGACGTAGCTCTCCGTCCCGTCCAGCACCGAGCAGCTCACGTTCTTGTTCACGATGTAGGCACACCAGTTCCTGGGCAGGGCAGCGGGCATCAGGGAGGGCACAGCCCAAGTGGATCCCATCTCGCCTCGACACGCCAGGCGGTCCCTGCGTGCCCCGGCGCCCCCAGCTCGTTCCAGCCCTCTCGCCCTGGCTCTCCCCAGCCCGCCCCTGCGCCCGCCCTGCCTCCCGCCTGGCGGCTTGCCCACCCCAGCACCCCCGGGCTGCTCCAACCCTCCCGCTCCGGTTCTCCTCAAACCGTCTCCGCACCCTCGGGCTGCTCCAGCCCTTCCCGGCTCTCCCCTGCCCGCCCCAGCCCGCCGCAGCACCCCCGGGCTGCTTCATCCCTGGCACCTCTGCCCGCCCCGGCACCCCAGGGCCGCCGCAGCGCTCCCGGGCGGGCTGGCCCCGGCAGAGCGGCAGCGCGGGGCGGTCGGTAACTTACTTGCTGCGGGAGCCGGGACGGCTGTAGCGTAGGTGCGGGGTAGCGTGGCTCAGCCCGGCGCCCAGGGCCAGGAGAAGCGGCAGCGCCCAGCTCGAGGGGGCAGCGGGGATCGGGCACAGCTCCATGGGGGCGAGCGGGGCGGGCGGTGCCTCTCCGCGGGCTCCGTCCGTCGTCCCGTCCGTCCGTCCGTCGTCTGTCTGTCCGCCCGTCCCGCCCGTTCCCAGCTCCCTCACTGACGCAAGTCTCCCCCCACCCCGTTTCCGCCCTCCTCGGCGGCTCCGCAGCCCCCTCCGGCCGCTCTCCTCCACCCCTGCCCGGCCGCGGGGGAGCGGCCGCTGCGCGCTGGCGGAGGGCAGCTCCGGCGCCTGCGGAGCTCCGGTGGCCGTGAGCAGGGCAGCCCTGGCCCCTCCTGAGCCGCCCCAGCGGCTGCGCATCCCCGGGGAGGATGGTGAGGGAGGGGAGCGGGCTCCGGGGAGGTGGATCCCAGCGGGGTCCTGGGGGTCTTGCCCCTGCTCCAGGAGTGCAGGAAGCCGTTGTTTGTTTGGTAGGACCCGAGGAAACGGCCTCAGGTTGTTCCAGGGGAGGTTCAGGTTGGACACGAAGAACAATTTCTGCCTCCAAACGCTTGTCAAGGCCTGTCCCAGGCTGCCGAGGACAGTGGTGGAGTCCCCATCCCTGGAGGGGTTTCAAAGCCCTGGAGATGTGGTGCTGAGGGCCAGGAGTTGGTGGTGCCCTGGCAATGCTGGGGTAAGGGCTGGACTGGATGACGTGAAAGGTCTTTTCCAATGGAATTGACTCCATGGGCAGAGAGCAGTGAGCAGTCACTGAGTCACACACAACCCCAGCTGGTGTGGGAAGGGACCCCTGCAGCTCACCCAGCCCAAGCCCTGCTCCAGCAGGGCACCCACAGCAGCCTGCCCAGCAGCACAGTGCCCAGCTGGGGCTGGAAGCTCTCCACACAAGGAGACTGCACAACCTCTCTGGGCAGCCTGCTCCAGGCCTCCAGCATCCTCACCACAAGCAGCTTTCTCCTCCTCTTCAGCTGGCACCTCCTGGCTTCCACTTGGTGCCTCTTGTCCTGTCCCTGTGCCCCAGTGAGCAGAGCCTGGCCCCAGCCTCTTGCCCCCCACAGGTGCTTCAGCTCTTGCTGAGCATTGCTGAGATGCCCTCTGGGGCTGCTCTTCTGCAGGCTCTCAGCCTTTGCTCCTCCAGAGCTGCTCCAGGCCACTCAGCCCCTTGGCTCACCCCAGCACGCTGGCCTCGGTGACTTGACCATGTGCTGGGTCCCACTGCAGTGAGGTCTGCCCAGCAGCAGTTGCTTAGGATTCAGGCAAAGCTGAACCAAGGGGGAAGGGAAGGGAAGAAAAGAGGGGAAGGGAAAGGCAGGGGAGGAAAGCAGGGAAGGGAGCGGTGCTCGGGTGGAGAAGAGGGCGGGTGTGAGAGTTGGGAGTGGTCCCAACCCTGCCCACACTCTCCCACGGCCACAACAGCTGCTCCAGCTTCCTAGATCTGGCATGCAGGGAAAGCAGGGGCAGGACTCTTCTGCTCAACTTGGATCTCAGCACCTGTCTGAGGCTGCTGAAGCAGGCAGGTTTCAGGTGCCAGTGGGTCTCACACAAGGGCTTCACTTGGTCTCCAAAGCCAGCAGGGAAAGAGGCTTTGAATGCTGAGGCCGAGTGCAGCTTTCAGTGCTCCTTAGGAACTGCTCCACTGCAGACGCACACCAGCGGGGGCTGAGCCCAGCTGTGGGGACTCACCGCAGCCTGAGGACAGCAAAGGCTGCCCAGAGAGGCTGTGAAGCCTCTTGCCCAGCAGAGGCTGAGTTTGTTCTGTCTGCGCTGAGCCCTCCCGATGGCAGAGCTGTGTGGGAACAGGGCTTGGCTGCAGGCAGCCAGGCTCTGCATGGCTAGGTGACAGCAGAGGATGAGCTGTGCTGGGGAGCCCAGAGCTGGCCAGAAATGGATGAGTTTGGGCAGATGCACAGAGCTGACCTCAGCTCCTCCGATATTCACACTGGGCCTATGATGTCAGCTGGTTCAGCCACATCCAGTGTCAAACTGGGCTTTGCTGGGAGGGTCTTGGGCTCAGGTGCAGCCTGGACGTGTAGGCCAGGCTCTGCTGATGGATGCATTTTTGCAGTGGGTGTAACTGGCTTTGTTTCAGAGTGTAGGAATGAGGGTGAGCTGCGCTCTCGAGGACACAGCAGCACTCACACTTTGTTCTCCTCTGCTGTGTCCTCTAAGCTGCACAGAAGGCCCAGGGCGGGTGGCTCTGACAGCAGATGGAAAGCATCCTCCCAGCCCTCCCTCCACAGGGAGCCTGCAGCCTGGGAGTGCCCCAGCAGAGCTTCCATGTGCCCTCAAGTGATGGAGATCACAGCTGGGAGCCCAGCAACTCTTCAGAACTGTTCTTACAGAATGGGTTGGCTTGGAAGGGATTTTACAGACCATCCAGTTCCAAGCTCTTGCCATGCCCAGGGACACCTCTCAGCTAGACTCAGCTGCTCAAGGCCTCATCCAGCCTGGCCTTGGACACCCTCAGGGAGGAGGCAGCCACAGCCTCCCTGAGTAGCCTGTGCCTGGTACAGAAGAACTGCAGAACATTCAGAATAAAGAGGAAAACTGGGGCCAGTCCTCACCTCCAGCAGCTTCCAGTGTCCTCCCTTCCTCCTTTGCCTCCTCCTGGCTCCACATGCCAGATCCTAGGCTCCAGTTGAGCTGGGAAAGAGGGGCAGGGAGTGGCAGCTGCCTTTGCAGTGTCTGGGACTAGGCTGTCAGCAGATTTTCACACAATGACATTATTCTGGTGAAGAATGTCCACTGCTCCAAGGCTTTCACTCCACCTCTCCAGCCTCCCGCTGGAGCTCCTGGTGCTTCAGCCCCGCAGTGACCCTTCCCATGCAGACCTTGTCAGGTCAGCTGAAGCACAAGAGATGGTGGTTTTTTTGCACTAAGGAATTGGTTAAAAATGCAGCAAAATGAAACCGAGAAGCTCTGCAAGCGAGAGGAGGAAGTTCCTGATGTCACTGAGACCCAGCACTGCAATTCACAGCTTCCTGGGCACAAAGAACTCCTGCCCCTAGCCAGAGAAAGGGCTGAGAGCTTTCAGGAAGCCTTCTCCTGAACCCATGATGAGTGCTGCAGCCAGCTGAGGCTGGGCAGTGGGGGGCAGAGAAGGGATGGGTACTTCTGGTCTCTTCTTCCTGAAGAGATGAAGAGCTGCCAGCTCGCAGTGCTGCTCAGAAATGCTTCTGCTGGTGCTTGGATCCAGCTGGGGAGAAGCAGAAGGGTCTCTGCTGGTAGATGACATCTTCACATGCAGCCCGGCCAGGTCTATTTGCAGAGCCTCCTCCCCTCCAGCAGACCAACACAGCCACCAACTTGGTGCCATCTGTAGGCTGGCTGAGGGTGCCTGAATACCCTCACCCTGACCATTGATAAAGACACCAAAGAGCCCTGGCCCCAGCACTGAGCCCTGGGGGCCAGCACTGCTGAGCAGCCACCACCTGAAGTTAACTCCGGTGCAGAGGGATCCTGCAGGTCAGCAGTAGCTGTGGGCCAGCAATCCTGCAGCAGGGGCAGCTGCAGCAAGCCAAGCAGCCAGCAGCAGCTGTGCCCAAGGAGGCTGACACCGCTTTTAGCCACCTCCCTGCCTGCATCCCCAGCAGCCAGGGCACCTCTGCCTCATCCAGGAGTTGTCCTTTTTCTGCCCAGAAAATAAGTGGGAAGGCTCCTAAGCCCTTCATTCCTGGAGAGGTGCGAGCAGTCCAAGGCCACAGCAGTGAGGCCCTGTTGGAGAGGAGCTCCTCACAGGCAGATTATGGGATGTGTCCCCTGAGCTCAGCCTTCCCTCAAGAACCAGAGCACGGAGGTGATCTCTGCAGCCCTGTGCTTCCTGCACCCACAGCTTTCTCAGCCTTTTAGGCCTCTGCACTCCAGCTCCAGGTCTTGGAATTCCAACGTGGGTCAGACTGGACTGCAAGGGAAAGTTAGTTCTGGCTTGGCTCTGCAGCAGGCAGCTTGGAAACCTGAGCCAGTGCCATCCTGCGGCCCCACAGGCTGCACGCTTCTGACCTCTCCTGGCTTGGTCTTCTTCATCCCTGCAGCATCTGATTGTCTTTACCCCACTACTGCTGCCCTGGGGCACTCCTCTGCAGCTGGCATTGCAGATGTTTGCTGTGTGGCACATTGAAGGGCACCAAAAACTTTGATTAGCTCTCCAGTGATCGGCTCAGAGGTCCTCACTCCTGTCTTTCAGCTCAGCCTTTCTTTACCACTGCTTTGTTCCATTTTCCTGGTGTGGAAGTTTTCTCTGGTCAGGTGTTCTGGACAGGAAGGGACTTCTGACAAGGGCTGGCACTGCCAGGATGAGGGATCATGGCTTTGAGCTGGGAGAGGGGAGATTGATCCTGGAAATGAGGAAGAAATTCTTGACAGTGAGGGTGGTGAGACACTGGCACAGGCTGCCCAGGGAGGCTGTGGATGTGTCCTCCCTGGAGGTGTTCCAGGCCAGGCTGCACGAGGCCTAGAGCAGCCTGTGCCCATGGGAGGTGTCCCTGGGCATGGCAGGGGGCTGGACCTGGATGGTGTTGGAGGCCCCTTCCAACCCACCCTGCTCTGTGGTTCTGTGAAGCTGTGTGAGGGGTGGGTGCAGAACTGCTAGACAAGGTTCTCACAGCCCAGGGCAGAGGGCACCTTCCCTCCTGTGCCCTTTCCAGCCCAGGTCAGAGGGCACCTTCCCTTCCGTGCCCTCTCCAGCCTGGGGCAGAGGGCACCTTCCCTTCCATGCCCTCTCCAGCCCGGAGCAGCTGAGCAGCCAGAGGCAGCCCTCAGCGTTGCCTCCCTGCGCAGAGACACCCCAGGGCTCAGGTCCGTAATTGCTTCCAGGCTCTGGAGGAGCTCAGCCCCAGCCCAGCCCAGGCCCTTCCCACGGCTTTGTTTGAGGCAGCTGAGAGCAAAGCCTCAGCCAAGCGCTGCGGCAGAGGCTGTGAGCAGCCAGGCCCTCCCCAGGCTGCCCCTGGGCCTCCTCTGCAGCTCTGGAAAGGGATTCCAGAGAGAACTTCAGTGCTGAGGGCAGGACTGACCTGGGCCTCAGCAAGACACAGGCCCCTGCAGCTCCTGCCCTCGGGTCCTGAGGCTTGGATCTTCTGCTGCTGGTTAAAGGCAGAAAGGGAGGAAGGGTTTGGATGTAAGCCTGACTCTGGGTGCAAGGCACCAATGGGCACAGCATTAAGGCCAGGTTGGGTGAGGCCTCTGCCTCAGCTCCAAACCATTGCCCCTTGGCCTGCCTCAGACCCCCTCAGCACAAGTTCCCCTGCAGCCTTCCTGCAGGCTCCCTTCAGGCACTGGCAGCAGCTCTGAGGTGCCCCTGGAGCCTTCTCCTCTGCAGGCTGCACCCCCCCAGCCCCCTCAGCTTGTGCTCATGGCAGACTGAATGATGCTGGAATGCAGAAACCTGTTGGGAGCTGAGCACCAGAGAACAAGGAAACACTGCTGTGGAGGAGGCCACGGGCACCCTGGGCTGGTGCAGGTGTCCTTGCCCACAGCAGGATGCCCATGGCATGGAACTGGATGATTTTGAGGGTCCCTTCCAGCCCAATCCATGCCATGGCTCTGTGGTTCTCTGGACCTTGCCCTGCAGAGCACCAACCTGCTCCTGCTTTGCCAGCTGAGGACACAGAGCCCAGGCTGCCCCCAGCTGTCACCCCCCAGGAGGGGCACATTTCTGGTGGTTGTTTTGTGGCCTGCAGCTGCAGGAGGCTCTGCTGGCACAGGACAGGCTCAGGTTCAAAGGGTGCTGTGGGAGATGTTGCAGAGCAGCAGGCCCCTGAGGGCACCACGCAGAGGTCTCAGCCTGGCTTTATAAGGAGCTGCAGCAGCCAGCCCTGGCACCAGAGCACAGCAGCACCCCCTGACCCCACATTCCTCTCTCCTGATAACGTTATCAGGCACAGGGGCACTGTGGGGCTCCTGCGAGGCACTGCCAGAGGACAAGCTGGGCAAGGCTGATTCTAGAGAAGCCCATTTGGAATGCTAGGACCCCAAAACTGATTCTGTCACCTGCTGAGTGCAAGTGGATCTAAACCACACAAAGGGTTGGGTTGGAGGGGACCTCAGAGCTCATCTGCCCCAGCTCCCTGGCATGGGCAGGGACACCTCACCCAGCCTGGCCTCAAACACCGCAGGGAGGAGGCATCCACAGCCTCCCCAGGCAGCCTGTTCCAGTTGGGGCCAATGAGTTCTGAACTGAGCAGGACCATCTGGAAGGCCAACACCTGCTGGGCACTGAGTTCAGAGGCAGAGGAGAAGCTTTCTGGCTCTCTGCAGCCCCCAGCAGAGCTCCTGCTGGGCTCCCAGGTCAGAGGTGGGCACAGGTGGGTGAAGCCTCCAGAGCTAGCTGGAGAAATCAAGGCCTGGTTTGACCACCCACTCTCAGGGAGCTGCTTTCCTTTCCAGGAGGACAATAAAGTGCCTATGGCATCTGCAGGCTCTCCTCTGGGAATGCCACTGCAGGCTTCCAACAATGGTGGAATGCCACAGCAGGACACCAGCAGCTGCAAGTTTCCACATGGCTGCAGACCACCACCAGAGCTTGGGGGCTGCTCTGACCCATCTCTGCTGTCACCAGGCTGTCACAGCACTTTGACACAGCAGCCTCGGGCTGCATTCATTAAGGCTGGAAAAGGCCTCCAAGATCATCCAGTCCCAGCACGAACCCAGCACTGCCAGGGAACCCCCAAAGCTCCATGGCTCTGAAAGCCCTCCAGGGATGGGGACTCCACCACTGCCCTGGGCAGCCAGAGCTTGGCACCTTCAGGTGCCTCAGGTGAGAGATGAAGCTGCAGCTCTCTGTGGACAGCAGCAGCAGCTCAGCATCACCATGGGAGGCTTCTTGCAGACTGCGGCCTCAGCAGAGCTCTGCTTGGGCATCCTGTCCCTGCTTGACTCTGGCAGGCACCACCAGAGCTTCTCTCATGCCTGCTTCTGCCAGTCAGGGCCCTTCCAGCCACCTTTTCCACTTCTTTGTTCCAAATGCCCCAGGGCTCTACTGAAGAGATGTTGAGCAGCTGGCAGAGGCCTCCTCCATTGTTGGGCAGAATTCCTCTCACTGCATTCCTCAGGCTGTCAGCAATCTGCCTCTTGCACAACTACCTCTGCCAGCCCCTCCCCCAGCAGCAGCCTGGGTGTCAGACCTGTGCAGGTACCTGTTAGAAGGTCCTTGGAGTCCCACAGGCACCTTCGTGCCCACGAGGCATGCCAGGAGCACGCCAGCCCAGTGCTCCTGGAGCGCAGCACTCAGTTCATGTCTCTGCCACTTCAGTTCTCTGCTGCTCTGTGGATCCCCTGGACTCCCTCCAGCAGTTCCCTGTCTCTCTGGCACTGGGGAGCCCAGCACTGGACCCAGCACTCCAAATGTGGCCTCAGCAGGGCAGAGCAGAGGGGCAGAACCTCCCTTGCCCTGCTGGCCACAATAAAGATGCCCCCCTGAACACCTTTGGCCTTCTTGGCCAGGAAGGCACACTGCTGGCTCCTGGGGACCTTGCTGCCCTCCATCTCCTTGATGTTGCTTCCCAGAGGTCAACACATCTGCACCCACCAAGTGTCCCTTTTCACCCCTCTTCCCCTCCATACCCTCTCCTGGAGGACCTGTTCCACTTCCATGCTCAGGAACTACTCCTGTGTCCTGCTGCTGGAGGTGGTAGTTCCTCTGTGCTCAGACACCTGCCTCTTGTTAAACACCTAAAGACTCCACCAAGAGCTGTGGCTGGCTCTGGACACTTCTGGCTTGGCAGGACCACAGGAGCCCATCCAGCAATGGAGTTGTCCTCCCTCGGGCAGGAGCTGCTGTGCAAGGGTGCAGGGGCTCAAGGCTGTGGGGGCTCACTTGGGGCCGCAGGGGCTCAGGGCCGAGGGGCCTTGCTCGGGGCCTCAGGGGCTCGCTCAGGGCCGGCATTGCACCGAAGCTGTTTTATTGCAAAGATTAGGTTGTCATAAATAAAAACTGGTAGGTTCCAGCTCCTCTGCTGGGGGTGGCTGCCCCTCTGCACACAGGAGCATAGAAACTCTGGAAGCCTTTCAAATGGAAATGAACTGTACAAGGGTGAGCCCGCGGGGGCTGCTCCTGCTGTCTCCCAGCAGCACAGACTCCCTCGCAGGGCAGCAGCCGCTCCTGCAGCTGCAGCTGGGCACCGCTCCGCCGCCCTAGGCCTTCCTCTTGCGCGTCCCGTTCAGCTCTGCTGGGCACAGCTGCAGCACCGGGGGCTGCTTCTTGGAGGGAGAGGAGACCCATTCCTCCGAGCTGGGGAGAGAGCACAGCAGCTCAGCAGCAACCCTCTGCCTCCCACCTGCCGCTTGCAGGGGCATGGAGTACAGCTAATGTTTGCAACCAGGACAGGGAACAGCTATTAAAGGGATTAATTAATTGGTTTGTGCCCACTTCACAGAATGCCAGAATGACCCAGGTGGGAAGAGACCCCAGAGATCATCCAGTTCATCCTCCTGCCATGGCCAGGGACACCTTCCACCAGAGCACCCATCCAGAGCCTGGAACAGTTCTGGCAGATCCAGAGGTGAAGAGGCACCTACATGAAGTTCTTCCAGCCCAGCCCAGCCTGTGCCTCAGCAGAAGTCCTGGGAGAAAATTCTGTGCTCATCTCCCCAGACTCAGAGAGCCCCAGCATGGTGTGGTAGGAAGGGGCCTCTGCAGCTCACCCAGCCCAAGCCCTGCTCCAGCAGGGCACCCACAGCAGCTTGCCCAGCAGCACAGTGCCCAGCTGGGGCTGGAAGCTCTCCAGAGGAGACTGCACAACCTCTCTGGGCAGCCTGCTCCAGGCCTCCAGCACCCTCATATGCCAAGCAAGTTTCTTCTGCTCCTGTTCTAGTGGCACCTTCTAGGTTGCAGGGTGGATTTTGGTGGGCATGCAGCCGTGGGCAGTGCTGGCAGGCCTCAGAACACTCACTTGTAGAGCTTCTTGGCTGTCTCTCTCCTCATCCTCTTGGCAGGGCTGGGGCTGTCGGACAGCTCCAGTGGGAGGGGCTGCAGCAGGGACCCTGAGACTCGGTCTGATGAGGTCATGCCTGGGGAAGAGCCACCAAAGAGGAGGAATCAATGAGAGGGTGAATCCTGAGGGTCACAGATGGACCTGTGACAGCAGAGCTGGAGCTGGGAGGGCAAGAGAGATCGCTACAGGAGGTCAGAAGAGAGGTGAAGCCACCTGCTTGGGTTGGTCACAGCCACATGGGGCTTTCAAATATCTCAAACACCAGAAGTTGCTTCATAGTGACCAAACCCTCATTCCTGGGCCCAGCACTGCAGCTGTGGCCTCACCAGGGCATAGGGGCAGGAGAACTCCCTTGCCCTGCTGGCCACACTCTTCTTCACGTCCCCAGGACACCTTTGGCCTTTCTTGGCCACCAGGGTACATTGCTGGTCCCTGGGGATCTTGTTGTGCCCCAGGTCCTTCTCCTTGGAGCTGTTCCCCAGCAGATCACCCTCACCCGTGCTGCTGCAGGAGGCTGTTCCTCCCCAGGGGCAGGGCCCTACAGCTGCCCTGGTTGAACTCCCCACAGTTGCCCAGCCCCTGCTCAGCTCTCACTGCCAGGGCAGCTGAAATTCAGCAGTTCCCTAAAATGAGACATCCCCAAGCTCCTCCAACCCCTTCCTGCAAAGCCTGAATTTGCTGCTTTCTGGGAGCAGAGGACACCTGGGTGCAGTCAACCTCCTTCAGGACACAACACCAGACAGCAACCTACCCAGCTTTTGCTCTATCAGCTTGAGGCTCTTCTCCTGCTCAGCGAGCTCCTGCTTCTTCTTCTGTGCTTCAGGAGTCTGCAGTGACTGCAGATGCAAGTCCAAGTCCTTGTTGACATGGTCCAGCTTGACCACTGCTGCTCGGTATTGCTGAAGGAGGTCTGGTTGAAGAAGAGAACAGAAGACCCAAGAGTGCTTTGGGTTCAGCTCTTCCCACCACACAGAAGCCACGCACGGGCAGGATGGACATGGGACCCCTCCTCCAGAACCACCCCCTGGAAGCCACCAGCCCCACGTGGTGGCTCCTCTGCCAGGCACCCTAAGGACAGAGTGCCAGAGGGCACAACCAGTGTGGCTGCCTCTGTTCTCCTGGAAGCTTCCTGCACAGCCCTCCCTCAGCTGCAGGCTCCTGCTGGCTGCTCTCCCTCTCTGTGCTCCTGGCACTTTTGCTCTCAGTGCCATGTAGCCCACCCGCCAGCTTCCCTGTGTCCCACCATGGATGCTGACCAAGGAGATGGCAGAGGGGTGGCAGGCAGCCAACCCACAGCAGCACGTTTTAAGTAAGAGCTCAGCAGCTGCAGGCCATGGGCACAGACCTGCTGTGCCCACACCATGCCTGCAGGAGAGAACAGCTGTGGGCTAGCTGAGCAGGACACTGAGCAAGGCCCTCCAACTCCTCCAGCTTCTCCCTGGTTTTGCAGAGTCATAGAATCGTTTGGGCTGGAGGAGACCTTGCAGAGCATCCACTCCCACCACCAACCCTGCCCCTCAGCACCACACCTCCACAGCTGTGAAACCCTTCCAGGCATGGGGACTCCACCACTGCCTGGGGCAGGCCTAGATAACTCTCTTGGGGCAGAAACTGTTCCTCATGGCCAAACTAAAGGTGCCCTGGGGCAACCTGAGGCCTTTTCCTCTTGCCAAGCCCAGGTTCCCTCTGCGTGGGCCAGGAGGGGGCGGAGGTGGCGCGGCTGGAACCCACCTATGTGCGCAGAGAAGGCCGAGTAGAGCTTCGGGACGGGGGCGCCAAAGACCATGCCCCGGAGCTTGTCCATGGGGGGGGCCTTGTTCTGCAGCCCCCCGAACTTGCCGTTGCTGCGAATGCGGTCACCCTCGCGGGTCAGCAGCGTGGGGCAGTGGGTCAGCTTCACCACCTGCGGGGGCACCCCCACTCAGCAGCTGCTCCTGGGTAGCCTGGCTCCGAGCCGCAGCACAGCCTGGCCCTCGCCAGCCGTCTGACGGAGCTCCAGCCCCTGGCTGCTGCTGCCACCAGCTGCCAGCCCTGCCCTGCTTCCCCCATCAGCACTGCACGGCTCAGACCTCAGCACCTGGGCTCTGCGTCCTCCTGTCCCGGGACAGCTCTGGAGGCAGAGTTCAGAGCTCTGCAGGCAAGAACCTGCCCTGCACTTCAGCACATCTCCTGTGGCTGATGCTGACACAGAGTCTGTGCCCCTTGTCCTGTCCCTGGGCACCAGTGAGCAGAGCTTGGCCCCAGCCTCTTGCCCCCTACAGGTGCTTCAGCTCTTGCTGAGCATTGCTCAGCTGCCCTCTGGAGCTGCTCTTCTGCAGGCTCTCAGCCCCAGGGCTCTCAGCCTTTGCTGCTCCCAGAGCTGCTCAGGCTCAGAGCAGCAGGTCTGTGCTGCAGAGACCACCAAGAATCAGAGTAGACAACCCATTTCAGGTGCCACCAGAGGTTCCTTCTTCACCTGTTCTCCTAAGAGGAGCCCTGCAGCACAGCTTCTCACCCTTATGGAGAGGGAACACCAGGACTGCCCAGCCCCAGAGCTGTGTATGGAGTGCAGCCCTGCAGCCTCGTGCTGAGCCACTGCCACTCCATGCACTCAAGCTTCAGATCTTCCTCTGAGACTCCTGACTGTGTCCCACCAAACCTCAATCACATAGCTCACAGAAGGCTCCTCCAAGTTTCCTCAGTGGTCTGAACCCTTGCCTCAGGCTTCTAGGTTTTATTCCTGAAGACCTTGCACTGCACACTGAGAGCAGGGCAGAAGCCACCTCCCTGGTTGCTTCATGGAGCAGCCACCTGCTGGAAGGGGCTGAGGTCACTTTGCCAGGGGCTGTTAGCTGCACCAGGACCTTCAGAGCCTCAGCACACAGCGGGCTAAAGCAGCAGGGAAGCAGCAGCCAGGCTGGGACTGCCCTGTGTCAGGCTCCAAAGCCAGGACTCACCTCTTTCCTGTAGTGGTTGGCAGCATCCAGGTTGTCTATGATGATTGTGTCCCCCAGTAGCATCCCAAACACTGCAAGAGGCAACATGGAGGAGCTGCTGCAGGGAGCCACTGCCTGCTGCCAGCACCAACTCTGCCCAGACTCTAGCATGCAGTGGGCCAAAGGAGCCCTCCCAAGGTTGCTGTCCCACTCAGCTCCATGCTTTGCTTTGGCTTGCAGAAGACTCAAGCCTACTGTGATGTGGCCTCACAGGAGGCTTGACAAGCTTTGGGGTTTCCAAATCCCCCCAAGGGGTCAGCAACCCAACCCCACCGTGGCCATCAAATCATGGCCCCAAGTGCCATGGCCATACCTTTCTTGAACCCCACCAGGGATGGGGACTCCACCACTGCCCTGGGCAGCCTGTGCCAATCCCTGACCACTCCTGCAGCACAGAAATTGTTCCTCATGGCCAACCTCACCCTCCCCTGGCAGTTTCAGGCCATTTCCTCCCCTTCTATCAGCTGACACTAGGGAGCAGAGCCCAAGCCCAGCTGGCTGCAGCCTCCTCTCAGGGAGCTGCAGAGAGCAATGAGGTCTCCCTCAGGCTCCTCTTCTCCACCCTGCACACCCCCAGCTCCCTCAGCTGCTCCTCCCCAGCCCTGCTCTCCGGATCCTGCCCCAGCTCCTCAGTGTCCTTCTGGGAGTGAGAGCCCCAAAAAGAACCCAGCACGCCAGGTATGGCCTCCCCAGTGCTGAGCACAGGGGCACAATCCCTGCCCTGCTCCTGCTGCCCACAGCATTGCTGCTCCAGGCCAGGATGCTAGTGCCCTTCCTGGCCTCCTGGGCACACTGCTCAGGAGTTGATGCAAACAGCAGAGGAAGCCAAAATAAGAGCAAGGTGCCTGCTGGCACGGCCCCTGCTGCTTGTGGACGCTGCACACCAATGTCCCCTCCCTGAGCAGGCGCTGGCCAGGCATCTGCAGGTGTGCCAGGGAGGATGCCCCAGCGGTGGGTCCATGAGGGCTGTGCCCCCCTGCCCCCTCACCTGTCTGGCAGTGCTCCACGCTGTCAGGGAAGCTCAGCAGGTCTCTGGCAAACACAGGATTGCCCACGGGCTTGAAGCAGATCTTCCCGTTCCGCAGGTGGGGCAGGGGCCTGCCATGGGCACAGGGGAGAGCACAGGGCAGGGGGGCTCACCTCAGTGCTGCTGCCCGCTGCCCACTGCCCAGGACAGCATCTGCAGATGCGCTGCCTGCAGCTCAGCCTTGCCTGGGTGCCCCTGGGCTGCCAGCACTGGCAGTGAGGCAGAAGGGAGCCCTGGAGCCCACCCAGCCCAAGCTGCTGCTCTTGCAGCTGTGACCTCGGCCCTGGCAGCGAAGCTGAGCTGTACCAAAGCTGATCTGGGACAGCATCGAGCTGTGATCCACAGAAACCCCCAAACCTCCGGCAGGGGTCTCCAGAGGCCCCTTCCAAGCCTTCCTGGCTGGGATACTGCAGCCAGCCCAGCCACAGAGCCAGGCGGGATGCCCTGCAGCTGCAGCAGGCCCTGACATACCTGTTCCAGTCTGGCAGCGTCTTCTTGTAGATGGAGTCGAGGGGCAGCACCTGCTGGCGGCCCTGGGTCTCGTCGAAGATGGCACGGGCAGCCTGGGTGGTCAGCGTCACCACACAGTCCATGTCGCTGGCCAGGTGCCAGGAGATGACCTTGGCAGCCTCATTGTCCTCGATCTGGGCCAGGTGTGCGATCTGCAGGGGGTGCACTATCACAGCAGGGCATTCCCCTACCCCTGCCTGATGGCTCTGGCAGCAAGACTGTCACCCCAGGGCTCAGGAGCCACTTTCTGAGCCCTCCTGAGCTGGCAGAGCTCTCACAGCAGGGCTCAGGCTGGAAGGAACCTCAGAGCTCACCCACTCCAACCTCCTGCAATGCCCAGGGACACCTCTCAGCCACACTCAGCTGCTCAAGGCCTCATCCAGCCTGGCCTGCAACACCTCTGGGCAGCCTGTGCCAGGCTCTCACCACCCTCACACTCAGCAACTTCTTCCTCAGCTCCACTCTCAGCCTGCTCTGCCTCAGCTCCAAACCATTGGCCCTTGGCCTGCCTCAGACCCCCTCAGCACAAGTCCCTCTGCAGCCTTCCTGCAGGCTCCCTTCAGGCACTGGCAGCTCTGAGGTCCCCCTGGAGCCTTCTCCTCTGCAGGCTGCACCACCCCCCCCCAGCTCCCTCAGCCTGTGCTCACAGCAGAACTGCTCCAGCCCTGGGCTCATCTTTGTGGCCTCCTCTGGACCTGCTCCAAGAGTTAGCTCAGTTTTCATCACTCCACGTCCTGGAGCTCACAGACCTCACCTGAAGGCCAAGAGGAAACTCACCTTGCCTAGGACATCTGGGTTGCCTTTTGGATAGTTCGGGAGGGTACAGGTTCTCCTGGGCTGCTTCCTCAACCCCTCTTGGTCCAACAGCTTTTGTTTGATCAGAGAATCCACATACTGGAGCTGGGAATTAGAAGGGCAGGTTGGTGAGCAGGGGCAAGGGTTGACCTGTGTCCACCAAGTTCATACCAACAAAATGATCAACAGCCTTGCCCTTGGCCTTCTTGAACCTCATGAGGTTCTCCTCAGCCACCTC
The DNA here is from genome assembly GCA_013399055.1 of Ramphastos sulfuratus. Classification (NCBI taxonomy): domain Eukaryota; kingdom Metazoa; phylum Chordata; class Aves; order Piciformes; family Ramphastidae; genus Ramphastos; species Ramphastos sulfuratus. The sequence continues at coordinate 103,040 of WBNM01025454.1, forward strand.
TGCAGCCTGTCCAGGTCTCTCTGCATGGCTCCATCCCATCCTTCAGCCTTACCAACAGCACCACTCAGCCTGGTGCCATCTCCAGGCCTGCTGAGGGTGCCTCACTCCCAGTGTCTGCAGCACTGCTGAAGATGCTGACCAGCACTGGGAGCAGCACAGAGCCCTGAGGGACACCACTTGTCACCATCTCCATCTGGGCATCCAGCTGTTGACCACTGCCCTTTGGGTGCCACCACCCAACCCATTCCTTGCCCACTGCACATCCCCCCTGCAGATCCACACTTCCAGCTAGGAGAGAAGGCTGCTGGGGGGGCTATAACCAAAGCTTTGCTGTCAGAACAGCTGCAGCATGCAAAGCCCTTACCAGAACCAGCACTGCCAGCACCACTGCTGCCCTGGGCACACCAGGACATAGAAGAGAAGCTCTGCATCTTCCTTCAGAGGGTAACAGCAGAGCAGGACTGAAACCGACCCTTGAGTGTGGCACTGAGCCACAAACTGCCCTCAGGGCTTCAGTGTTCAGGGTGCGGGTGCTTGGGACTTACTAAGGGCATGCAATGAGTGGTGGCAGCCTCGGATCAAGGCTGGGCTTAGCTTTTTGGCTCCTGGCAGGAGCAGCTCTGTCTGAGCAGGGGTCAGGGAGCAGCCTTACTGTGTTGGTCTGTGGCACTTCGATCTGGTGTTTCCTCAGCTCGTTTTTCAGGTGAGTTTCTCTTGTTTCAGCTTCTTTAACCTGACCTGGAACCAAGCAAATCAACAGGGCAAGGGAGTCTTTGAGAGCAGTGGAACCCTGCCCCCACAGCTCAGCCTCTCTGCTCCTCCACCTCAGCACAGGCTGTCAGGGTTTGGCCACAGAGCTCTCCTGCCCAGCTCGCAGGCAGCTTCAGGAAGCAGCAGTGGGGCAGAGCAACAACTTCAGTGAGTGATGGGGTCAAGGGAGAGGCTACAGCAACATCTTGGAGGGTGACATCTTTGGACAGGACCATCCATGGTTTGTTTTTTAGGCCACTGATGAGTTTGCAGAGGGAGGGGCACTCAGACACCCACTGCAGGCAGGGGGTGCAGGGCAGAATCACAGGGGTTGGGTTGGAAGGGACCTTGAAGATCATCCAGTTCCATGGGCAGGTGCCCACAGCAGGGGGGTTGGAATCAGATGATCTTCAACCTCCCACCAGCCCAGGTTGCTCAAGGCCTCGTCCAACCTGGCCTTGAACACCTCCCTGGGCAGGCTGGTGGAACCCCTCCCAGTCAATGCCAGTGCTTTGTTCCTCCTCTGGCACTTCTGCCTCAGCCCAAGACCCTTCCTGGGCAGGTCCATCCCAAAGCTCCCCTCTCTCCTTACTGCCTCACCATTCTAACAGGGATTTTTCTCCCTCTTCATATGCTCTCAAAGCAAAAGAGGATTCAGTTCCCAGGAAATGAGCTTCTCCCTCTGACTGAACTTACATTTGAGCTCAGTCAGCAGCTGGCTGTGGGTGTCAAACCAGTTTCTGTAGACCCCAATGGATTGGGATAACTGGTCCCTTTCCTTTGTCAGCGTTGCCATCTGCTGCTGCTTCTTGAAATCTGCAGGAACAAAGCAATGAACAGCTGGGATCAAACACAACAGGCAAGTACCAGGTGAGGGACAAGTTTCACTGAAGTGAACAGCAGCAAAATCCACCAGGCCATAGCACCACTCTTAAGAACTGTCGTGGTCTAAAACCAGCTGCTGAGGGCACCCTCAGCAAGGCTGGAGGTGACACCAAGCTGGGTGGAGAGAAGGGCTCCATGCAAGGGGACTGGGACAGGCTGCAGAGATGAGCCCAAGACAACCTCATGAAGTTCAGCAAGGCCAAGGGCAGGGTCCTGCAGCTGGGCTGGGGCAATGCCAAGCACAAATCCAGGCTGGGTGAGGAGTGGCTGCAGAGCAGCCTGCAGGAGAAGGCCTTGGGGGTGTCAGTTGGTGACAAACTGCCTCTGGCAGCCCAGGGGCAGCTGTGTGCTGGCTGCAGCCAGAGCAGGGAGAGCAGCAGCACAGGGAGGGGATTCTGCCCCCCTGCTCTGCTCTGCTCAGACCTCACCTGCAGCACTGCCTCCAGCTCTGGGGAACCCAGCACAAGGAGGACCTGGAGCTGCTGGAGAGGGTCCAGAGGAGGCCACAGAGATGCTCAGAGGGCTGGAGAAGCTCCCCTGTGGGGACAGGCTGGGAGAGTTGGGGGTGCTCAGCATGGAGAAGAGAAGGCTGCAGGGAGACCTTGGAGCAGCCTTCCAGTACCTGAAGGGACTGCAGGAGAGCTGGGGAGGGACTTTGGACAAGGGCTGGCAGTGCCAGGATGAGAGACAATGGCTTTGAGCTGGGAGAGGGGAGATGAGAGTGGAGAGGAGGAAGAAAGTCTTGGCAGTGAGAGTGGAGAGAGACTGGCACAGGCTGCCCAGGGAAGCAGTGTCTGCCCCCTCCCTGGAAGTGTTCAAGGCCAGGTTGGATGAGGCCTTGAGCAAGCTGTGCTGGTGGGAGGTGTCCCTGCCTGTGGCAGGGGGTTGGAACTGGATGATCCCTGAGGTCCCTCCCAGCCCAAGGCATTCCATGGCCCCAGGCTCCCCAGGCAGTGTGTGTGGCACTACCGTTGTAGAACATGAAGGACAGGTGGTAGGGCTCCAGAGGCTGCTTCAGTGCTGGCACTTCTGGCTCAAACACGAGGACATACTCAGTGCTGTCCCTTCCAGGGCTGTTCTCAGCCAGCACCAGGTTCTAAGCCAACAAACAAACAGCAGAAGGCTCTGTTACCTGCTGAGGTCCACACCGCAGAAGCATCCTTCACAACACTAAACCTCCCAAACAGCTCAAGAGGCTGCAGCAGCCTGGCCGACCCCTGGGGGAGGCTGCGGCCCTTCGCCGACTCCTGGGGGAGGCTGCGGCCCCTGGCTGACCCTGCTGCTGAAGAGCTGAGCAGAGGCTGCAGCCACACTTACGATGCATGCTGAGCCTCTCTCCAGGGGGAACTCCACCTTGCCCTGGAACTGGGGCACCTCAACATCCTCCTCCCCAGGGCTCTTGATCTTGGCCAGGACTCTGCCCCCCAGCTCGGTGCCAGTGTGGTTGTTGTACTCATCCTGCAAGGAGAAGAGGGCAGAAATGTTCCTCTGGACCACCAGCTGCAGGCACAGACCCACCTAGCACTCTGCTGGCTTTGGCTCACAAGGTGCCAGCAGTGGGGGGCTGCAGGGTCACCTTCTAGGGGCAATGGTGGAGCCGACATCCACGTGCTGCCCATGGAGGCTCATGGTGGAGCAGTTGGACCTTTTCTGAAGGGGTGGAGCCTGCAGAGGAGGCTCACAGTGGAGCCCTCTGTGCAGGAGCCACAGTGGAGCAGGGGAAGTATGAGGAGCAAGAAGCAGCAGAGAGGAGCTGCTATGGGCTTGGCTACAACCTCCCATTCCCCACCTGCTGCTTGGGGAAGGGCTGAGGAGCCTGGAGCAGAGCAGGGAAAGAGCTGAGGAGAAGGCACTGCTGGGCTGCTTCTGGCCCTGTTCTCACCACTCAACCCTATTTAACTGGGGGTAAATCAACCTCCCACAAGCCAAGTCTGTGCTGGCCACGGCAGTGCCTTGGAGGCCATGGCCCTGCACCTCTGTGAAGGTTCCAAGGTGACCTGATCTTGTGCAGTACAAGATTTCCAGGAGCAACTGTCTCCTGCGAGGACAGCCAGGAGAGGGACAGCTGCAGCCTCATCTCCTCCAGTGGCAACAAGTAACAAGCCTCAACTGGGAGACCTGGGCTGGGTCATGGGAGTGTCAGCAGGACAAGAAGGCCCTGACAGACTGGAGAGCATCAAGTGACAGCATTTTACAGACTCAGAGAATGGGTTGGGCTGGAAGGCACCTCAGAGATCATCCAGCTCCAGGCCCAGGTTGCTCAAGGCTTCACCCCGCCTGGCCTTGGACACCTCCAGGCAGAAGGCATTCACAGCCTCCCTGGGCAGCCTGTTCCCAGGTTGGAACTGGATGATCTTCAAGGTCCCTTCCAACCCAATGAATCTGTAGTCTTTAGAGGCTCTCCAGCAACTCCAGGTCCTTCCTGTGCGGGGACACCAGAGCAGTGCTGCAGGTGGGGTCTGAGCAGAGCAGAGAGCTGTCAGCAGAGACCCCCAGCAGCCCCTAGCTATAGTTACCATCAGGTGGAGGTGCAGGTCCTTGACTAGGGTGCGGCTGGCGAGGGCGTGGACGTTGGAGACTGCCGGGGTGGCTGGCAAGGAGTCAGGGGACAGGCGGACAGGGGCGTTGGGGACAACTTCCACCAGGATCTGGCAGGGGAAAGAGAGCAAAACAAACATGTCCTGGACTGCTGCAACTCCCTGCAGCAGGCAGAAAGGCACCAGCAGCACCACGCAGCTCTGCTGCTCCACACCACCTGCCACAGCTATGCAATGCTTAGACTCCAGAGATCTTCAAGGACTTCTCCATCCCAAATCACTCTGAGTTCTGCTCAGGACAGCAGCTGCCCAGAGCTGACTCTGAATCCTTTCATAACCGAGTTCTGCTGGAGTGGCAGTGAGGCTCTGCTGCTGCACAGTACTTGGTGGAATTAGAGAATGATTGGACCTCTGCTGTGAGCACAGGCTGAGGAAGCTGGGACTGTGCAGCCTGCAGAGGAGAAGGCTCCAAGGGGACCACAGAGCTGCCTGCCAGTGCCTGAAGGGAGCCTACAGGAAGGCTGCAGAGGGACTTGTGCTGAGGGGGTCTGAGGCAGGCCAAGGGGCAATGATTTGGAGCTGAGGCAGAGCAGGCTGAGAGTGGAGCTGAGGAAGAAGTTGCTGAGTGTGAGGTGGTAAGAGTCTGGCACAGGCTGCCCAGGGAGGCTGTGGCTGCCTCCTGCTTGGGAATGTTCAAGGCCAGGCTGGATGAGGCCTTGAGCAGCTGAGTGTGGCTGAGAGGTGTCCCTGGCATGGCAGGGTTTGGAGCAGAGGAGCTCTGAGGTCCCTTCCAGCTAAGCCATTCTAGCATCCCACGGGTCCAACCCAAAGTACTCTGATTTGTGCTCAATTACAGGAGCTCAGGCACCAGCTGCAATCACTGAACTCTAACCACTGCCAACCCTCCACAGAGCTTGCAGGTGAAAGCAACACTCTGAGACTGGCAGGAGTCGCCTCACAGTCCCCCGGCCAATTTCACAGGACATGGAACGAGTTATGGGCTCAAACCTGGTCACTGCTGAGGGTATTCAGCTTGTCCACTGCAAAAGTAAACTGGATGCAGTAAGTGGCAACTCTCTCTGGAATCATTTTATCCCTGAGGAAAAACAAAGCCCAAGCAAAAGCAAAGTTAGTGCTGAGGTGAGGAGCAGCCAAGCGCACAGGCAGCTCCCACTGAGTGCTGCTCCCTACTGCTGTGGCCAAAATGGCCCAGGGAGGTTCTTCTGCCCCTCTGCTCTGTCCTGCTGAGGCCACAGCTGCAGTGCTGGGGCCAGTGCTGGCTCCCCAGTGCCAGAGCCAGGGAACTGCTGGGGAGAGTCCAAGGCAGGCTCTGAAGATGTGAGCAGCAAAGGCTGAGAGCCCTGGGGCTGAGAGCCTGCAGATGAGCAGCCCCAGAGGGGAGCTCAGCAACAGCTGAAGCACCTGTGGGGGTCACCCAGCCCCAGCAGGTTTCAGCAGGCCAGAGTCAAGGCCTCTGCCCAGCCTGCACTTCCTTGGCAGGGGAGCTCTGAGCACAGCTAAGAGATGCTGCCGGACCAGTGCCAAGCAGGAGATGCCCTTCAGAGCCAGCCCTTCTCATGTGTCACCTTATACTCCCTCCTTCTCTGCTCTCAGACTGAACGCCAAACGCGTCCAGGGCAAAGCTCCATTCCCACATGCACCCTGCTGCTACCCTCCATCACCTGGCACTGGAACAGGTCAGCCAGAGCAGCTGTGGAGGCTCCAGGCCTGTTAGTGTTTGAAGCCAGGCTGGATGGGACCTTGAGCAAGCTGCTCTGGCAGGAGATGTCTGCCATGGCAGTTGGGTCTCGCTTGGACTCCATGACCTTAGAAGTATNCTGTCAGCAGAGACCCCCAGCAGCCCCTAGCTATAGTTACCATCAGGTGGAGGTGCAGGTCCTTGACTAGGGTGCGGCTGGCGAGGGCGTGGACGTTGGAGACTGCCGGGGTGGCTGGCAAGGAGTCAGGGGACAGGCGGACAGGGGCGTTGGGGACAACTTCCACCAGGATCTGGCAGGGGAAAGAGAGCAAAACAAACATGTCCTGGACTGCTGCAACTCCCTGCAGCAGGCAGAAAGGCACCAGCAGCACCACGCAGCTCTGCTGCTCCACACCACCTGCCACAGCTATGCAATGCTTAGACTCCAGAGATCTTCAAGGACTTCTCCATCCCAAATCACTCTGAGTTCTGCTCAGGACAGCAGCTGCCCAGAGCTGACTCTGAATCCTTTCATAACCGAGTTCTGCTGGAGTGGCAGTGAGGCTCTGCTGCTGCACAGTACTTGGTGGAATTAGAGAATGATTGGACCTCTGCTGTGAGCACAGGCTGAGGAAGCTGGGACTGTGCAGCCTGCAGAGGAGAAGGCTCCAAGGGGACCACAGAGCTGCCTGCCAGTGCCTGAAGGGAGCCTACAGGAAGGCTGCAGAGGGACTTGTGCTGAGGGGGTCTGAGGCAGGCCAAGGGGCAATGATTTGGAGCTGAGGCAGAGCAGGCTGAGAGTGGAGCTGAGGAAGAAGTTGCTGAGTGTGAGGTGGTAAGAGTCTGGCACAGGCTGCCCAGGGAGGCTGTGGCTGCCTCCTGCTTGGGAATGTTCAAGGCCAGGCTGGATGAGGCCTTGAGCAGCTGAGTGTGGCTGAGAGGTGTCCCTGGCATGGCAGGGTTTGGAGCAGAGGAGCTCTGAGGTCCCTTCCAGCTAAGCCATTCTAGCATCCCACGGGTCCAACCCAAAGTACTCTGATTTGTGCTCAATTACAGGAGCTCAGGCACCAGCTGCAATCACTGAACTCTAACCACTGCCAACCCTCCACAGAGCTTGCAGGTGAAAGCAACACTCTGAGACTGGCAGGAGTCGCCTCACAGTCCCCCGGCCAATTTCACAGGACATGGAACGAGTTATGGGCTCAAACCTGGTCACTGCTGAGGGTATTCAGCTTGTCCACTGCAAAAGTAAACTGGATGCAGTAAGTGGCAACTCTCTCTGGAATCATTTTATCCCTGAGGAAAAACAAAGCCCAAGCAAAAGCAAAGTTAGTGCTGAGGTGAGGAGCAGCCAAGCGCACAGGCAGCTCCCACTGAGTGCTGCTCCCTACTGCTGTGGCCAAAATGGCCCAGGGAGGTTCTTCTGCCCCTCTGCTCTGTCCTGCTGAGGCCACAGCTGCAGTGCTGGGGCCAGTGCTGGCTCCCCAGTGCCAGAGCCAGGGAACTGCTGGGGAGAGTCCAAGGCAGGCTCTGAAGATGTGAGCAGCAAAGGCTGAGAGCCCTGGGGCTGAGAGCCTGCAGATGAGCAGCCCCAGAGGGGAGCTCAGCAACAGCTGAAGCACCTGTGGGGGTCACCCAGCCCCAGCAGGTTTCAGCAGGCCAGAGTCAAGGCCTCTGCCCAGCCTGCACTTCCTTGGCAGGGGAGCTCTGAGCACAGCTAAGAGATGCTGCCGGACCAGTGCCAAGCAGGAGATGCCCTTCAGAGCCAGCCCTTCTCATGTGTCACCTTATACTCCCTCCTTCTCTGCTCTCAGACTGAACGCCAAACGCGTCCAGGGCAAAGCTCCATTCCCACATGCACCCTGCTGCTACCCTCCATCACCTGGCACTGGAACAGGTCAGCCAGAGCAGCTGTGGAGGCTCCAGGCCTGTTAGTGTTTGAAGCCAGGCTGGATGGGACCTTGAGCAAGCTGCTCTGGCAGGAGATGTCTGCCATGGCAGTTGGGTCTCGCTTGGACTCCATGACCTTAGAAGTATTTTCCAACCTGACTGACAATGCCATTCTCTGCCAGCCTGTGCTAACTACAGCCTGAGCTTCCCACTTGCACCTGTGGATCTGCAGCAAGTGCCAGCAGGCAGCAGGCTGCTGCCATACCTGAAGTAGAAGAAGCCATCCTCCTTGTCCTCCTTCACCTTACTGCAGCTGTAGGTCGTCACCTGCAGAGGGAGGGGACAGAATCACTGCACTGCAGGCCAAGGCACTTCACTTAGGAGGTGCTGGTAGGCTGGAGGCCAGGCAGAGCTGCCAGCACACACCACTTCTGTCAAACTTCACCCAGACTCTTCACCCTTGGAGTCTTGGCTCGGGGTGGCACCTTTCAGCAGCCTCTCTGCCAGCAGTGAGCTCCTGCAGAGCAGCACCACTTTGGTGCTGCCTGGACACTGGGACAGTGATAGCCTGGGTTAGGTTGGACACGAGGAACAATTTCTGCCCTGCAGGAGTGGTCAGGCATTGGAGCAGACTGCCCAGTGAGGTGGTGCAGTGCCCATCCCTGGAGGGGTCCCAAGGCCTTGCAGACATGGAGCTGAGGGCCCTAGGCTGCCTTGCTACGGTTACAGAATAGTTGGACTCGATCTTGAAGGTCTTCTGTGATTCTACAGCCATGAATCTGACCACATTTAGGTGTTCAGGGGCACGTGGCCATGGCACTTTGGGACATGGTTTGACAGCCATGGCGGGGCTGGGTTGATGTTGGACTGGATGACCTTAGAGGTCTTCTCCAACTCCAACAATTCCATGATCCTGTTACTGATGAGCAAATACTGATTGATATGTATCATCAAGAGCTCAGCCCTGGTCACCTGAAGGCCAGAGCAGGAGAGTGACCCCAGCACAACAAAGGGGAACTCCTCCTCCAGGTGTCTGGCCTCCTGATGCCCGTTCCGGTGACTCACCTCAGTGCCAGCCTTGGCCATGCCGCCCTGTGCCTCCCACATGTTCATGGTGACCCTGGCAGAGCTGAGGTTCTTGATGATGTTCTCCTCCTCTGACAGCACACTGACCATGAAGTCTGGGGAAGGGCAGACATGTGCCAGGGACATATCAATCAGCACCACGGGTGGGCGTCAGCACAAACTGCTCCACTCAAAGGCTTCTCAAAGCCTGGCACAGCCTGCTCGTGGAGGTGGCTGAATCCCCACTCCTGGAGGGTTCCTAATTGCTGAGGGCCAGAGTTGAGGGCCATGGCTCAGCCCCATCCTGGGCAGCTAGGGCACGGTTGGAGTGGGTGAGCTGTAAGGGCAGTTCCAAGCCAGGCAAACCTATGCTGCAGAGCAAAGGCCTCACTGCAAAGAGGGCCCCAAGCAGCCTNCTCACCTGGGTGCATAGATGCACAACACCCCCAGGTTGGCCCTGCCGTTGTCATCAGTCTTTAGCTGCTGGCTGGAGGAGCCAATCTGTGCCAAAGCAGAAGGTGTGACCGTGTCAGTGCCAGGGGCATTGCTGTCTCTCAGAGCAGGAGTTGCAGCTGGAGCTCCTCTGCTGCCTGCTGTGCTGCCACTGCAGCACTACCTGCTTCTGGGCTTGCACTCCAGGTCAGAGTCATGGGCTGGGGGGGAAGGGACCTTTGTGATCACCCAGCTTCAACCCCAGGGCCATGGGCAGGGGCACCTCCTGCTGGACCCCTTGTTCAAGGCCCCACCCAACTACCAAGGAGGCTTTGAGCCTCCCTGGGCAGCCTGTTCCAGTGCTTGAGAACCCTTCCAGTGAAGAACTTTCTTTTCATCTCCAATCTCAACCTCCCCTGGGGCAACTCCAGGCCAGCTCCTCCAGCCCCATCACTGAGGACAAGATCTCCCCACACCTGCTCCAGCCCCGCTCAGGGAGCAGCAGAGAGCTGGAAGCTGGGAATGGCCCTGCTGACTGCAGGGGTTGGACTGTAGACCCTGCAAGGTCCCTTTCAAGCCAAAGCCTGCATTGACTCCGTAGGACTGAATTCCTGATGCAATGGAGGGCAGTAGCGAGCTGGCCCTGGCCCCGCGACTGCAGGCAGAAGATGCTCTCTGCTGGGCTCTTCCAGCCTCTGGGGCCCTTCCACACACAGCGGGTGGCAGTCAAGGAGCCCAGAGAGGGGACAGCGCGGGGCCAGAGCAGAGGGGACAGCGCGNTGCCTCCCACATGTTCATGGTGACCCTGGCAGAGCTGAGGTTCTTGATGATGTTCTCCTCCTCTGACAGCACACTGACCATGAAGTCTGGGGAAGGGCAGACATGTGCCAGGGACATATCAATCAGCACCACGGGTGGGCGTCAGCACAAACTGCTCCACTCAAAGGCTTCTCAAAGCCTGGCACAGCCTGCTCGTGGAGGTGGCTGAATCCCCACTCCTGGAGGGTTCCTAATTGCTGAGGGCCAGAGTTGAGGGCCATGGCTCAGCCCCATCCTGGGCAGCTAGGGCACGGTTGGAGTGGGTGAGCTGTAAGGGCAGTTCCAAGCCAGGCAAACCTATGCTGCAGAGCAAAGGCCTCACTGCAAAGAGGGCCCCAAGCAGCCTTGCAGAACCTGCTCTGCAGAACTCAGCAACCCTGGGGCTGCCAGGGGAGCAATCTGGAACAGAGCAGGGTGCTCTGGAGATGCTCCCCAAAGGTGATGCTCTGCTTTTTCCCCCCAGGTGTTAGAGGCACCTCAGGCAGGGCTGTTCTAAAGAGCTGGGACAACAGCAGGTAAGAAAACATCCCAGGAGAACCAGCAGGAGAGGTTTACAAAGCTGCTGAGTGGTTTCCACCAAAGATGCCTTCTGCTCACCAGGGAAGGTTCCTCCTGCTGGGAAAGAGGCATCCTTCTCATATTTAACCTTCACATAAACAGGTTTCTCTGGGTCAGGCAGGACGTTCAAGGTGATGAGAGGAGCATCTAAGGTGGCTTTGTGGTGGAAGGCTCTCACCTGCAAGGTGTGCTCCCCCCTGCAGGCACAGAAAGCACAGCGGCTGCCCCACAGCTCTGCTGGCAGCAGGCACAGGCTGCAGGGGGAAGTATCTGCATGGAAGCATCATGACAGCCTCGGCACCCCCCAGCTGTCCCCAGGGTGTGCAGCTCCATCCCTGCAGTGTCCCTCAGCACCCCCCAGCTGTCCCCACTCACCTGGGTGCATAGATGCACAACACCCCCAGGTTGGCCCTGCCGTTGTCATCAGTCTTTAGCTGCTGGCTGGAGGAGCCAATCTGTGCCAAAGCAGAAGGTGTGACCGTGTCAGTGCCAGGGGCATTGCTGTCTCTCAGAGCAGGAGTTGCAGCTGGAGCTCCTCTGCTGCCTGCTGTGCTGCCACTGCAGCACTACCTGCTTCTGGGCTTGCACTCCAGGTCAGAGTCATGGGCTGGGGGGGAAGGGACCTTTGTGATCACCCAGCTTCAACCCCAGGGCCATGGGCAGGGGCACCTCCTGCTGGACCCCTTGTTCAAGGCCCCACCCAACTACCAAGGAGGCTTTGAGCCTCCCTGGGCAGCCTGTTCCAGTGCTTGAGAACCCTTCCAGTGAAGAACTTTCTTTTCATCTCCAATCTCAACCTCCCCTGGGGCAACTCCAGGCCAGCTCCTCCAGCCCCATCACTCAGGACAAGATCTCCCCATACCTGCTCCAGCCCCGCTCAGGGAGCAGCAGAGAGCTGGAAGCTGGGAATGGCCCTGCTGACTGCAGGGGTTGGACTGTAGACCCTGCAAGGTCCCTTTCAAGCCAAAGCCTGCATTGACTCCGTAGGACTGAATTCCTGATGCAATGGAGGGCAGTAGCGAGCTGGCCCTGGCCCCGCGACTGCAGGCAGAAGATGCTCTCTGCTGGGCTCTTCCAGCCTCTGGGGCCCTTCCACACACAGCGGGTGGCAGTCAAGGAGCCCAGAGAGGGGACAGCGCGGGGCCAGAGCAGAGGGGACAGCGCGGGGCCAGAGCAGAGGGGACAGCGCGGGGCCAGAGCAGAGGGGACAGCGCGGGGCCCAGAACTCACCTTGAGGCTGCTGCTCTTGGTGAGGCCGATCCTGACGTTGGCCTCTGGGGTTGGGTTTCCCCACTGGTCACACATCTGCACAACCAGAGGCTTCTGCAGCTGCCTGCCGTTGATCACCGCCACGGGCTGCAGAGACAGGCCAAGGTTGCCCTGCAGCTGGCACCGGGCAGGGTGGCAATGCCCCAGCAGCCTGCTGGCCTCCAGGGCAGCACTGCCAGGCTCCAGCAGCCATTTCCAGAGCTCTCTGCAGACATCCTGCTGGCACTGGGACTGTCCTAAAGGAAGGAGCTGCTCTGGAGAGGCTCATGCAGCAGCTTCCTTGGAGAGAGAGCAAAAGGCCTCAAACATTCCCCTTGGGATGGACCTCAGAGCAGAAAGAGTTCTGATAGTCCCTGAACCTTCTGTATCTCTTGGTTCTTCAGTAACTTTCTTCTCCACCTGCCTGACACAGCCCTTATCCCTCCCCTCCACTCGCAAATCCCATTCTCCTTTCCTCTATCCCTCCTCTCCACTCAAAAATCCCATTTTGCTTCCCTTTATTGTGGGTCTCAGCTCTGATTTCCTTTCCCTTGCTTCCACTCTGCTTTCTGCTCCAGCTTCAGCCCTGGCACCTGAACAGCCCAAGTGAAGAATGGAAAGGAAAAATCCCCCTGGAGCCTTCTCCTCTCCAGGCTGCACACCCCCAGCCCCCTCAGCCTGTCCTCACAGTGGAGCTGCTCCAGCCCTGGGCTCATCTTTGTGGTGTCCTCTGGCCTCTCTCCAGCAGCTGTGTTCTCCTGCTGCTGGGAACAGCAGAGCTGGAGGCAGTGTTGGAGATGAGGTCTGAGCAGAGCAGAGGGGCAGGACAGAAGGTACCCATGGTGAGCCCAGGTGTGGCACTGACCTTCTCCAGCTCCGGCCAGTCCAGGAACTGCAGCCTGGCAGGGGGCCCTGCAGTCAGGGTGACCCTGATGAAGTCAGAGAACTCTCGCCAGGCAAAGCAGAGCTCCTTGCTGCCCAGCTGGCAGCTGCTGAACCGGATGCCCTTGACCCGCATGATCAGAGAGCTGCCCTGGGGGGACACAGCAACACTTCAGTCAGCACAGGGCCAGTCCCCACAGCTCAGCACTTTTTTGGTCCCACCTGGCACCGCAGCACTGACACCTCCAGACACTGCTCCAACCCCAGAATGGCTCAGGCTGGAAGGGACCGCAGAGCCCCTCTGCTCCAGCCTCCTGCCATGCCCAGGGACACCTCTCAGCCACACTCAGCTGCTCAAGGCCTCATCCAGCCTGGCCTGCAGCACCCCCGGGCAGGAGGCAGCCACAGCCTCCCTGGGCAGCCTGTGCCAGGCTCTCACCACCCTCACACTCAGCAACTTCTTCCTCAGCTCCACTCTCAGCCTGCTCTGCCTCAGCTCCAAACCATTGCCCCTTGGCCTGGCTCAGACCCCTTCAGGGAATGTCCCCCGCCAGCCTTCCCATTTGCTGCTTTCACTGCAGGCTAAGAATTAAACTACAAATCCTGCTTCTGTTGTTCAACTTCAGGCAGGGGTTCCCAGATCAGGCACTGCTCAGGACCCTGTCTGCAAGGTGTAAGAGTGATGCACAGCTGGCATCAGATGCGCAACAGAAGGCATGTTAGAGTGAGCTATAGCAGACAGCATCACCAGCTCTTTCTAGATGGTTCTTCAAGGCATCAAATCAACTCACCAGAAACACACCCGGAAGACTAGGGACAAGGTAGGGGAAAACAGAGAGCAGAGTGGCCAGAGCAAACCTGAATCAGACATGTCCTGGGCTGGATGACCCCCAGCTCTGAGTGAGCTCTGTGATGGAATGGGACAGCCAGCACCAGTGAGTTTCCTGGCAGCAACGGGGTACCTGCCAAGTAATCTTCAGGTTGGATTTATCCAGTCCAGGTGCAGAAACCCCAAGGGAGTTGATGCATGAAGATGTCACTGTCTGGACCTGGTTCCCATACTGATCTGTGATCATGATGTCTGTTACAAGAGATGGTCATTAGCAGGGTGATTAATTACCTCAGCAGCTGCTTTAATGAGACATCAGCCAGCCTGTACCACACACTTAGACACTGCACAGCAGTGCCAGTGCCTCAGTTGGGAATGGAGCTGATCTGCTCCAACCCCAGGGACACCCAGAGCCAGCTGCTGGACTTGGTCCAGATGGCTTTGGAGCATCTCCAAGGATGGAGACTCCACAAGCTCTTGGACAACCTGTGCCAGTGCTTGGTTCCCCTCACCATGCAAAAACAATCAGCACAGTGGGGTGGGAAGGGACCTCTGGAACTCACCCGGCCCAAGCCCTGCTCCAGCAGGGCACCCACAGCAGCCTGCCCAGCATCACAGTGCCCAGCTGGGGCTGGAAGCTCTCCACACAAGGAGACTGCACAACCTCTCTGGGCAGCCTGCTCCAGGCCTCCAGCACCCTCATACCAGAGAAGTTTCTCCTTCTGGCTTCCAGTTTGTGCCCCTTGCCCCTTGTCCTGTCCCTGGGCACCACTGTGAGCAGCTGAGGCTCCCTCCCTCACCACAGCACCTGTGTGCAGGACTCCCAAGGCCCTGGAGAACATTCAGCTACTCACCGACTTCTCCTGGCAGCTCCTCGCCCAGCTGCAGGGTGTTTGGTCCTTTTAACTTGCACTTGATGTGCTTGGGTTCATCAGCAATGGGCCTGGGCAGCAGAGGAAAGTAGAGTCAAACCCTTCTGAGGCTGCAGTCACAGCACAGCAAGCATGAGGGAGTGGGCACCCAGCACTGCCTGCTGTCCTGGGCCCGAGAGGGGTCCTCCCACCCCTGCCCCACTGAGAGGATCAAGGCTCAGGCGCACATGGCAGCTTCCGCCCCAGCCTGGCCAGGGCAGCTTATCAGGCATTGTTGAGAGAAACCTCAGGCACCTTAGGGGGTCAAGGGGACCTTGCAAGTGCCTGCTCACCAGCAGCTCACCACAGGAAACACAGCAGCAGTCTGAGAGAGCACAGCCCCAGCAGCTCAGCTCCTGGTTAAAGCTCAGCTCCCAGTAAAAGCTCAGCTCCCCAGGGCAGCCATCAGCTGCCTGCACACTCAGCCTGTCTTCCTGAACCTCACCAACTGTCTCCACGTTAAATGCCTTTTAATTAATGTGGCTTAATAAATCCCACCTGTTTTGCAACCACCCAGAGTGGCAGCAGGAACCCTGCTGTGCCCAGAGCTACCCCAGCCTGCCTTGCTCTGCCCACCTGAGCTGGCTCCCGTAGCCCCACTGACATGTTTCTAGTGACCTAGTCTGCCTTGAAAGCAACCCAAACCCAGAGCCCATGCTGAGAGCTATGAAGAGCCACCCTGAAAACATACCCAGATTACCAGGGCCCCTCACAAGCCCTTCCTGGGTGCTTTTGAGGTACCCCAGCCTTGCCCTCTCCTCACGCGCAGGCTTTGTGCTGGCTCCCCAGACACTGAGGGGTCACCTGGCATCTCTCAGCTCCTTAGGAGTTTTTATTCCTTTTGTGTGCTCTCAGCCACAAAGAACCTGAGCCCTGTAAAACCCCCATGGGAGTGGCCTCCGAGGAAGTTTCACAACACAAGAGCCCTAAACCCAGCTCCTTAATCTGCAGCTGCTTCCCACAGAGCAGTACACAGGGACAGACCCTACTGCAGAAAGCCAGCACTGCTCTGCTCCCAGCCAGAGGGAAGGACTCAGCCTGCTGTGCTGCACTCCCCAGGGCTGGGCTGCAGGGTTCCTGCCCCAGCGCTGCAGGGAGCAGCTCCCAGCCTTCGGAGAAATTCACTAGGGCACATCTGCCCTTCCTGCACTCCTGCCTTCCTTCCCTCCTTCCTGAACTCCTTCCTTCCTGCATTCCTTCCTACCTGAACTCCTTCCTTCCTGCATTCCTTCCTTCCTGCCCTCCTGCTGCAGCAGCCCTGTCCCAGCTGTGCTCCCCTGCAGCACTGCATCTCACAGACAGGTTCTTCTCCCCAGCTCTGCAAGGCTGCAGCGGGCACAGCTAAGTGCCCAGAGGCACCGACTGGCAGCTTGAGGCTCACTCTGCAGCCTGCCACTCCTGACTGAGGAACCAGAGGTGAGCACCCAGGGTTTGGCCTTTAACCGCATAACCCCTTAACCTCCCAATCCTTTGACCTCCCAACCTGCTTTTTACCATCTAACCTCATAATCTCACCTTCAGCTCCTAAGGAATAATGACTGAGGGGCACAAGGATGCTGCCAGTGCCACTTTTTGCTGGCTTCCAGCCAAGGTAGTTGTCTGAGCAGCTGATGTCTCCTGGGAGCTTTCCCAGGCTGCAGCCAGCTCATTTGCTTGCTGCTTCCTGCAGGAAGGTTTCTTTTGCAGCTTTCCCCCCAGCAGAGCTGCCCAGCCGTGGGGCAGCAGCAGGAGTGCAGAGCTGGCCCTGTGGGACACACCTGACGGTGAAGGCGCTCTCCAGAGAGACGTGGTCATCCAGGTAAGTGATCAGGCAGTACCGCACGTCCTTCACCGAGGTGGGCACCTTCACATTGGGCAACAGGCCCTGCATCAGCTGCTCTTTGTTAATTTTAGGGGTCCAGTTCACCTAGAATGGAGATGTCTGCCATAGGCCATGGAGCTGAGTGGTGAGTGACAGGCACGGAGCACAGAGCTCACCTCCAGACAGCTCAAACCACAGCCAGGCACCAGTGGCTGCCCTGCAGCTCCCAGCGCACAAAACGACTCTGTAAAAAGTCCAACCCCAACCAGAACAGACATCCAAATGCAAAGGATGGCTTAGGCTGGAAGGGACCTCAGAGATCATCTCCTCCAAGCGAAGAGCTGAGTGAAAACCTCCCCAGCAAACATCTCTGGTGGAGCTCTCCCTTCAAGTTTGGCTCCACAGCCAGAGGGCTGAGGGCAAAGCAACTCTCGATAAGGGAAGGTCCCTGCTCAAGGTTCCTCAAAGCTGGGGCAGCCCCAGAGCTGCAGAATCACAACTGTCAGGATGCTGTCAGGATGCTATCCTGTGTTCAGCTACCAACACTGCCCTGAATCGTTAGCACCATTGTTTGGGTAGGGAAAGCCCTCTGAGATCATCCAGTTCAACATTAACCCAACTCCACCATGGCCACCAAGCCGTGCCCCCAGGTGCCATGGTCACAGGTTTTGTGAACCTCTCCAGGGCTGGGCACTCCACCACCTCTCTGGGCAGCCTGCTCCAGGCCCTGACCACTCTTGCAGCACAGAAATTTCTCCTAAAATCACAGCTCCACAGAACACATCAGGCTGCAAGGGACCCTCAAGGGCTGTGTTGGCCAAGCCCCTGCAGCCAGCAGGGACCTCCCTGCATGACCTCAGCTGGAATTTAATGTTCATCAAATTCCTTCAAGTGATTAAACAGGAAGCAAAGTTCCCACACTCAGAGGGGAACTGAGGAACAGGACTCTGCAGGCTGAGCTCTGCAGCAGAGAATCATAACCTCCCCCAGACACTGCTGCTGCCCCAGCAGGACCTACCTTGATCTTCTCTGCCATGGCTGGAGTCAGGTGGATCTCCCTGTCTCCTTCGTCATACATCTGGAAGATGAGGTTGTGCATCACGTCCCCAGCCACCCAGTTGATCTCATCCTGGTGTTTGATCTGGATGGCCTTCTGTCCATCCATGCTCAGGATCTGCAGCCTGGCCACGTGGCTGCTGGGCAGCAGCTTGATGATCTTCTCCACTGCTGGCACCTCCTTACAGTTCTGCACATGGGGGAAAGAGATGTGCAATTAGGATAATAAATACGCAAAAGAGCACAAATAGCAGCCCGTGGCACTCCTCAGGGGCACTGCTTCTGGAAGCAGCAAAGTGCCCAGGGGTCAGAAGTGAACCAGAAGGTGGTGGCAGAACACTGACAGATTTCAGGAGGCTCCAGGAAGGGAAGGAAAAGCAGGGAAGCAGGGAATTCCTTGGGTGAAAGAGACCTTGAAGGTCCTGGAGTCCAACCACCAACCCAGCACTGCCAGGCCACCATGGCCCTCAGCACCACATCTCTACACCTTTGAAACTCCTGCAGGGATGGAGGCTCCACCACTGCCCCGGGTAGCCTGGGTCAGGCCTTGGCAACCCTCAAGGAGCAGAAATTGTTCCTCATGCCCACCTAAGCCTCCCCTGGTGCAACCTGGGAGAAGACTGATCCCCAGCCTTGCTCTCACCTCCTTGCAGGGAGCTGTAGAGAGCGAGAAGGTGTCAGCCACTCGTCCCAGCTCCTTACCACCAGCAGACTGTCTGAGCCTCCACCCCCTTCCCTCACCCAGTGGTGGAGATGCTGAACAAGACTGGAGCCAGCCCTGACCCCTGGCAATGCCCAGGAGCTGCAGCCAGTGAGATGCCCACCCTGATGGTGATGAGAAGCTCCTGGGGGTTCAGCTGGTCCCCAGAGGAGTCCAGGACACGAAGCAGGCAGCAGCAGGACCTGCTGCCCACCCAAGCAGCCCAGCAACACTCACAAGTATCTCGATCCTGGCTTTCAGGATCTTGTCCTTCTTGATGTTCTGCACCTGTATGACAGGCCCTGTGAGGATGTTGGTGCCGCCGTTGCTGCAGTCCACCGAGTACACAGGCAGGTTGGAGGTGCCTAGGAACTGGGGTAGGGGAGCCAGGCCTCAGCTGACAGCTGCTGGCCCCTGTGGCAACCAGCACCTGGCCAAGGCTAACCGCATCCAGGGTTAGGCACAGCTCAGAGGAGTAAATCCCATAGCCCTGCAAGGTCAGGCCCTGCAGGTCAGAGATGCGTGGGAGAAATCAAGAGGTGGTGTCAGGAGTGAGTGTAGAGCAGGGTTAGATGGGATGTGAGAAATGAGTTCTGCACCATCAGGGTGGGGGAAGCCTGGAACAGGTTGCCTAGGGCGGTAGCTGAAGCCTCATCCCTGGAGACAGTCAAGGTGAGGCTGGACAGGGCTCTGAGCGACTTGCTCTAGTGGAGGATGTCCCTGCTGGAGGCCCTTTGGAGGTTCCTTCCAACCCATTCTGCAGCAGCTGAGCTGCAGACACTTCCAGAGCCTGGCTGAGGACAATCAGCCCTCCCCAGCAGCCCCAGCAGGCCCCTCCCCAGGCTCTCACCTTGCAGTGCACCAGGAGGCGCGGCTGGGCCGTGATGTTCCCTGCCTCGTCCACCACCTCCACCTGGAAGGGGAAGGCTGTGCCGTTCTCGATCTTCAGCACCTCCGACACTGGCTTCACCCTCAGCTGGTGGGGGGGACCTGGGCACGACACACGCCTTACTGGGGGCACTGCAGGGCTTTGCCAGCTCACAGTTTGCAAGCCAGGCTGCCAGGGCACCCATGGTGCCAACCCACTGAGGCCAGTTCCAGTGCAGAGGTTTGTGCTGAAGAACTTTTTCCTCAGCTCCACTCCAACCCTGCTCTGCCTCAGCTCCAAACCATTGCCCCTTGGCCTGCCTCAGACTCCCTCAGCACAAGTCCCTCTGCAGCCTTCCTGCAGGATCCCTTCAGGCACTGGCAGCAGCTCTAAGGTGCCCCCGGAGCCTTCTCCTCTGCAGGCTGCACCTCCCCAGCCCCCTCAGCCTGTGCTCACAGCAGAGCTGCTCCAGCCCTGGGCTCATCTCTGTGGCCTCCTCTGGCCTCTCTCCAGCAGCTTTGTGACCTCCTGCTGCTGGGGACAGCAGAGCCGGAGGCAGGACTGGAGGTGAGGTCTAAACAGAGCAGAGCCAAGGGGCACAATGCCCTCTCCTGCCCTGCTGCCCACACTCCTCTGCCTGCAGGAGGGCACTGCTGGCTCCTGGGGAGTTGTTCAGCAACCAACATCCCCAAGACTCTTTCTTCAGGGCTGCTCCCAACCTAATCTGCCCTCAGCCTGGATCTGGGCCTGGGCCTGGCCCAGCCCACCTCCATGTCTCTTCAGCCTGCATACAGATGAGCTACAGCAGCCTTTGTGAGGTCTCTCTCAATACTCTCCCTCCCTGGGAGGAGCAGCACTTCATGGAGAGGCTCAGAGTGATGCTCAGCAGCCAGCCCCTGGCTGTGTGGAGGGTACTCACCAGGCTGCACTCTAATCTTAAGGGTCTGGGTGTCTTCCTTCAAACCAGGCAGAGTAACCTTGAGGTTGAAGTTCTGATGGAAGAACAGTTTAGACATTAAGCTCACTCCAAAGCACATCATCAGTCACAGCCAGGCCAGCTCACAGAGCTTTACATGGCACAGCCCCAACTACATTTTCCTGCCCTGCTCCACAATTCAGGGTGGGTTTTCCCCCCCTGTCACAATCTGCCTTTTTCATGTTCTTCTGCCCAGGGATGTTCACCCAGTAGCTGCAGGACTTTAATGCACTGGCACCAAGAGCAGCCACCACCATTTGCAGCAAAGGACACGAACTGGAACCCAGGAGGTTCCACCTGAGCAGGAGGAGAAGGTTGTTTGTGGTGAGGGTGCTGGAGGCCTGGAGCAGGCTGCTCAGAGAGGTTGTGCACTCTCCTTCTCTGCAGAATTTCAAGACCCATCTGGATGCTTCCTGTGTGACCTGCCCTGGGTGATCCTGCTCTGGCAGGGGCGTTGACTTGATCTCTAGAGGTCCCTTCCAACCCCACCATTCTGTGATTCCTGCTTACAGGCTGCTTTAGAGGGGGAAAAAAAGTGTCTCAGCTCAAACCAAGCAGTTTTGAAGGCCCAGTCTGCAGTTTCTGTGGTCATTATTCCCTCACCACTTGCCTGAAGGCAGGCATAGAAGGACCATCTAGCTCCTAATGACTGAAATGCATCACCTCAACTCATCCTCACATTCAATCAGAGAGTGAAGCACTGTGGTCAATAACCTTTGTGATCAATAAGTCACCAATAGTCACAGAATGGCAGAGGCTGGAAGGGACCTCCAGAGATCACCCAGTCCAACTCTGCTGCCACAGCAGGGCCACGAGGGTAGGCTGCACAGGAAGGCATCCAGGCTTAGTGACCAACAATCCTCCAGGCTGGATGGAGCATTGAGCCCCTGGGCTAGTGGCAGGTGTCCCTGCCCATGGCAGGGGGCTGGAACTGGATGAGCTTTGAGGTCCCTCCTAAACCAACCCACTCCCTCACTCCATGAATTCCACACAACAGCTTTTGGCTTTCTGCTTGGTTTTGTCTTTCGTTCACGGAGGCACAGAATGGTTTAGGGTTGGAAGGGGCCTTAAAGACCATCCAGTTCCAACCCCCTGCTCATTAAGTATATTAATTCATTAACTCCCTGGGGGTGTTCAAGGCCAGGCTGAGGTGAGGTGAGGCTCTGAGTCTAGCTGAGAGGTGTCCCTGCCCAAGGTTGGAGCAGAGGAGCTCTGAGGTCTCTTCCAGAATACGGCAATCTAACTCAAACTCAAGAATGCTGGACCCTACCTTGCCCTGGCAGCTGTTTATAGAGCCCTTGACAGTGACTCCCTTTATCATACTCTTGGCTCCTGTGGTCACTTCTCGGTAGTGCAAGGTCAGCCCACTGGGAAAGCAGAGAAGACAGAGCAGAGGCAGGTACAGAGCAAGGCTGCTTCCATTCACAAACCACTTTCATATCTTCCTGGGTGTTTTGATACCCCAAGCACTTTCAGACCCACCCTTATGTGCTTTAATAGCCATCTACTTAGAGCTGCTCCCCTGCCAGTTAAAGCCCAACCACCAGTCAGTTTAAGCATCCCCTCAGGCCACCCCAAACATGACTTTACTCATGTTGTGTGAAGAAAGGCACAAAAGCAGCCCCAAAATGATGCAGCCTGAGATGGTTCAATTACCTGACTTCAAGGACTGGCTTAAGGTCAGGTAACAGCTGCGTTGCGTGGCCAAACTCATCCTGCAGCTCCAGGGGGATATTGAAAGGGACCCCAACCCGACAGGGCAGCTCCAGGAGACCGACAGAAAACTTCTCTGCTTTGCCCTCTAAGAGAAAAAGAACAAATGCAGGGAATTTCACAGCAAATGATCCAGCAGGCTGAGGAACAGCCAGGGGTGCTCCTTGGTTTGCTCTTAATTAAAGCTGCAATTAAGCCAAGTGGTTTTCAGAGGCTGGCTGCTTGTTGCCTGCTCTCCTTCTCCGACCTCACAAACCCAAGAGCTACAGACTACCAGCTACCAGCTGCAGACTGGGGTGCAGGTAGCACCCCCAGGCAGTCCAAATTGGCACCAACAGAGAAGCTGGAAGTGGTCAGCTCCTTCTGGACAGGCTGCCCTGGGAATTTCACTGCCTCAGTTCTGTCAGGGCAGAATCCTTCACGCAGCAAAACCTTTCTTTGTCCTACAGCTACCCCAGAACAGGGAGGCAGAACCTGCCTATCAGTTCCACCAAGGAGACCTCACCCACAGGGTGGTGAGAGCTTGAGTGACAAGGAGAAAGCTGTGCAGTGATGTGGCAGTGCAACCTCTTGCACTGCCAGGAGCACCTCCCTGAGCTTGCAGACGGTCTGGGCAAGGTTTGGTTTCAGCAGCATTGATGGACAAACACTGAGCCAGGAGCTGTGCTGGAGAAGGCAAATCCTCTGCTGCCCAAAGCCAGCTTCACATCCTGCCTGCTGGGCTGCAGGAGGGCACTGCTGGCTTCTGGGGAGCTGCCCAGCACCCAACACCCCCAAGTCTCTCTCTTCAGGGCTGTTCCCAACCCACTCTGCCCCCAGCATGGATTTGTGCCTGGAATTGCCCAGGACAGTCAGTCCTGGCTCAGTTCTTCCCCAAGACAGCAACTCCTGGCTGGTTCTTACCTATAATGGTGAACTTGAAGACTTTGGAGGGCAGAGGCCTGCCCGCGTAGGTGTCGGCATTGCTCTCGTTCAGCACCACCTGCAGCTTCAGGGTGTAGTTGCCCAACTTCTGCAGGTTCTCTGGACACAAATGCAAAGGCAATCAGAGGGCAGAGAGGAGGAGAAGCTACACAAAGAGCCAAGGTTCCCCTGGGCACATACCCATTTTTTTAAACCAGTAGGGCCACTTGCCCCCGTGCTGGCTGATGTGGGAGATGATTTCTTTGTTCCCAGTGGGTGCTGCAAAACAAACAAGGGGACAGATTTTAAGCCACAATCCTTGAGTTTTACTACTATTAGTAAATCTACTAAAGCCATCCTGCCAATTAATGTCACAGGTGACTGCCAGGAGATGAATTCCACACCTAATCCCAGTCCCACTGGCAGATCCCAGCCTCAGGCACCCCAGCAGCTTTGGCAAGGTGAATGTCCCCAGCCCCTTAGTGACAGCTTCCTTGCTCAGTGTGACAAATGACCATAAGGGACCAGCTGAAATGGGAGCACTGCTAAAAGGCTGCATCTGACTGCAGGGCACAGGCCCCAAGCCATTAAAGCACCACCTTTAGTTCTACAGCAAAAACAAAGCCAAAAGCCTTCCACTGAGCTTCACTTGACATCTGTCCCACAGCAATCCCAAGTGCCCCACAGAGCTCTAAGCAGATCTCTTGAGCTCCATTTTCCTGATCCCACCTCTGGGCAGCCTGGGCCAAGCTCTCCCCACCCCCAGTATCAAACATTTCTCTCTTCCCAATCTCCCTGTCCAAACCATCACCCCTGCTCCAGTCCCAACAGGCCCTGAGAAGAAGTCTGTCCCCAGCCTTCTTAGAGGCTCCGTTAGCACTGCAAGGCCACCAGAAGGTGTCCCTGGAGCCTTCTCCTCTGCAGGCTGCACACCCCCAACTCTGCCAGCCTGGCTCACAGCAGAGCCCTTCCAGCCTCTCCAGCACTGCTGAGGCCTCCTCTGGCCCTGCTGCCACAGGTCCCTGTCTGTGCTGTGCTGAGGTCTCTGGAGCTGCAGACAGTGCTCCAGTTGAGGTCTCAGCAGAGGGGCAAAGCAGAGCATTCAGATACAAAAGGTTACGGCACTGCAGCAGCTGCCAGCCCATCAAACATGGCTTTGGAGTACCACGTGCTCAGATGGGACACTCTCCTCAAAATCCAAAGGTCTGCTCATCTATCAAACTCTGACATGGATATGCATGAGGAAGTATGGAATCCATAGGCTGGAGCAGCTCTGCTGTGAGCACAGGCTGAGGGAGCTGGGGGGGTGCAGCCTGCAGAGGAGAAGGCTTCAGGGGGACCTCAGAACTGCTGCCAGTGCCTGAAGGGAGCCTGCAGGAAGGCTGCAGAGGGACTTGTGCTGAGGGGGACTGAGGCAGGCCAAGGGACAATGGTTTGGAGGCTGTGGCTGCCTCCTGCCTGGGGGTGCTCAAGGCCAGGCTGGATGAGGCCTTGAGTAGTTGATAGTAATTGAGAGGTGTCCCTGGGCATGGAGGGGGTCTGGAGTAGATGATCTCTGAGGTCCCTCCTCAACTAAGCCATTCTAGGACACACATCTCCTTTACACATAAGATACTCACAGTGCAAGATAACCTTCAGCTCCACGAGAAGTTTCTTTGACCCTCCATGGCTCGTCCCTGGAAGCTTTTGCATTGCTTCTCCTTTCTTGTTGAGAATTTCTATCCTCAGTGCTCCTGTGTTTCAGAGGAGAGAGGACAGGCTCAGAATAGGCTGTGGACTAGGAGAGACTAGAGGCTGCTGGGGGGCTTCTCTTCCAGACAAGAGAGCAGCACATGACCCTTGAAATGCTCCCCTGTGGCACTGGGGAGCAAACCCAAGGTACCTATCGGTGTGCCAGCAAATCTGGTGTCGTTTGGCAACAGCTCATCTCCTTCAGGCCATGTCACTGACAGCTTGTCAGGGAGTCTGGGGAAAAGAAAGAGCCAGCAGTTGGCTGGGAACTGGAAGCCAGGGCAGCTGAGCTGCATTGGAGACACAGCAAGGCAGCCTGTGAGCAGCCTCTGCCATAGACCAGCTCCTCTTGCTTTACAGCTCTCTCGTTCCTGCTGAAGCAGCTGCTGCTGCTGCTGCCCCAGCAGGGAGTGAGACTCCACTCTGGGTTCCTAAACAGCACTAAGGCATTGCTGCAGTAGTGCAGCAGAGAGCAAGCCCAGCTGAGTGCTGACCTTGCCATTTCATCCTCAATGTACTTCTTAATGACACTGTCACACACAGTCCTGTCCAGTTTGGAGATGGGGATGGTTTTCATCTCAGCATACAAGGCCTGAGGTTCCTGAAGACAGCAGAAACAGAAGCCAGTTACCAGCAGCCAGGTGAAGGCAGACCAGAAACCTCACTGTGCCAAGGGCCCAGGGAAGCAGGCCTGGACACAATGCCACATACTAATAAACACTGCCTGGGGACTCCACCAGGCATGCCCAAGGCCTGCTGAAATCCCCCAGTCCCAGCATGCTGAGGTAGGAAGGGACATCTGACATTCAGCCCAAGCCCCTGCTGAAGCAGGGTACCCCCAGCAGCCTGGAGCACCCACCCATCACTTTGGAGCTATGAAAGAGCTGCTGCTGAAGTCACCCTGGCCCAGGACTGTCTAAGCCCCCCAAGGGCACCCTGGCTGTGTGACTCCTTTCTTACCAAAGCAATCTGAACCTCTCCTCCAGTGGCAAAAATGTCCCCATCGTGGTGGCCATAGAGGAAGAATTTCTCAATGGTTCCATAGAATATTGGCAGCGTCTTCACTGTCTTCACCTGCGAAGAGAAGACAACCACCCATGGGCACAGCTCTGCAGCCAGGGTCTTGCTTGCTGCTGGCAGGGCTCAAGTGGCCTGTTCAGAGCACCCCAGCAGCCAAGCCCAGCAGCAGGGAGGCTGGATCAAGGAGCTCACTCACCAGCTGCCCCGTTCTGAAGGTTCTGCCATCCCACTCTATGGCCCCATAGACTGTCCAGGGGCTCTGCATCCTCTTGGAGGGCAGGTCGGTGCGGGGGGTGACACCCTTGAAGATGGTGAACTTGATCTGCTTGTCGTACTTCTCATGGCAGTCCTTCAGCCACAGGGCAAACTCCCTGTCGATCTTCATGCGCTGCTCCTGGCGGCAGAGGGCAGCTGCACACAGTGCTAGGCACACCACCAGGTCCAATGCCAGGCACGCTGCCAGCTCCCGCGCCAGGCATGCCGCCAGGTCCAGGCACACTGCCAGCTCCCGCACCAGACACACTGCCAGGTCCAATGCCACGCACACTGCCAGCTCCCACAACAGGCACGTTCGCCAGCTCCCGCACCAGACATGTCGCCAGCTCCAGGCGTGCTGCCAGCTCCCGTGCCAGGCACACCACCAGCTGCCACACATGGGCAGCTCCAGAAGGGCAGCAGCACTGCACTCAGCAGAAACCTTCAGCTTGGGGACCCCATGGACTGCTGGGAGAGCCAGGCTCATGGCCTTTCCCAGCACCTTCCCAGCAGGGTAGAGTATAGGAGCAGAACACTCCTGTTGATGCCTCCCAGACACCTTTGGCCAGGAGGGCACATTGCTGGTTCCTGAGGACCTTGCTGTCCCCAGCACTCCCAGACCCTCTCCTCTGTGCTGCTCCCCAGCAGTTGCTGTTTCAGAACAGAAAGCACTGAAACTACTCTCAGATTCTCAGAGTCAGCCCCTACCCAAAGCCCAGAGAGCTGTAGCAGTACCCCAAGTGAAGTCTCTTTCAGCCAGCAGGCAACCGGGTTGCCATGGCCAAGTGCCAGGCATGTCTAGCAGAGGCAGGCAGGCCTGGCAAGCAGCAGCCAGCAGAGCCCAGAGCTCACCTGGCCATTGAAGATCCTGGTGAAAAGAGTATTCTTGTCCTTCAGCTTCAGCTCCAGGTCCATAAAGGTGAGCTTGTTGGTGCTGACCTGGAACTTGTCGTTGGTGAAGAGGGCTCCTGAGATCCTGTTGTAGCACTCAATGGGTGTCAGGCCTCTCTTCTTGGGGGGGGCACACCACTCAAAGCTGCAAGAGGAGCAGAGGGCAAACTCAGCTCCGTCTGGGGCAGCATCAGGCTGGGCTGTGGTGGAGGAACAAGATGCCCACTCACTCGTCTACAGAGGTGTAGGGGATTAGCCTTCCATTCCAGAAGCACTCAAAGATGGGCCTCTTCCCTCGGGCTGCCTTCTGCACTATGAAGCAGTCCTCATCGCTATCCTCCTCCACTGGCTCTTGATTAAAAACAGAAGAGTCTCCATCAAAACACTGCTTTGAAAAACAGAGAGAACAAAAAACCTAGAGCAGCCTCAACTGAGGACTGTCTCTGCTGGTGGAGTGTGGGACAGCTGTGACCATGCCAAGTTCTACAAAGCTGGAGTTTAGGTTTGCTGGTGAGGAAGAACCAAGCAGAAGCACCACAGAGGAGTGACAACAGTGATCAAACTGAGCAGAGCTGCAAATCCCAGTCTCAGACAAGGGGACTGCCCCTTACTCACGCAGAACCCCAGCACGGTGGGAAGGACGTCTGGAGCTCACCCAGCCCAAGCCCTGCTCCAGCAGGGCACCCACAGCAGCTTGCCCAGCAGTACAGTGTCCAGTTGGGGCTGGAAGCTCTCCACACACGGAGACTGCACAACCTCTCTGGGCAGCCTGCTCCAGGCCTCCAGCACCCTCAGAGCACCCTCACACCAGAGGTTTCTCCTCATGGTCTGCCTCTATTGAACCAGTTCTGGTTTCTCTGTCATTAAAGAACAAGGCAGCAAGGCTCTGGTTAAGGCCTGGAGCAGCCTGAGCTAGCGGGAGCTGTCCCTGCCCAGGGCAGGGGGTTGAACTGGACAGTTTCTAGGGTCCCTTCCAAACCAAGCCCCTCCATGCCTGCATGCCAGGCAGGGCAGCTGTCACTCACTGGATGGGAAGCAGGGATCATCAGGGTAGGTCTCCCTGTCATAGAGGAAGGGGTGGTAGCGGATGATGCCCTCCACGATGCCCTCCCCTTCCACCTGCGCCTTGAACTCGAAGCTGTCGGCGGCGGTGCTGATGTAGAGGGTCTGCATGTCGTCCCTGATCTCCCGCAGGTTCACCAGCTTGGGCACCTTGCCCTTCTCAAACATGGAGATCTGAGAGGGCAGACCACCAGGTGACTCCCTCGGCCCCAGGAGCGGCAGCAGGAGTGCTGCTGGGTGTCCTCACATGAATGAGTGCTGCCAGCGCTCCAGCACCCGGGGCAGCTGGCAGGGCGCTGCTGGAGGGCACAGCTCATGCTGCAGGGAAGAGGCAGGGAGGAAGCAGCCTGGGCAGCAGGCCGGGGCTGTCTCACCTGAATGTCGATGTTGTTGAAGGGGCTGCCGTCCTTGGTGGCGGCGCTGCTCTCATTGCCTTTGGGCCCGTGGATGTAGTAGTGGTAGATGTGGCTGCAGGGGCAGAAGCACAGCTCAGAGGGGCAGCTCACAGCTGCCAGGGACCTGCAGCAGCCCCTGGCCTTGCTACACTGCATGGCTGCCAGTCAGCTCCACAGCACAGGGACTGCTGTAGCCAGGGAGGGAGGAGTCCTCTGCAGGCACACAGTGGATTGGGTTGGCAAAGCCCTTACAGCTAACTCAGTCCAACCCTTTTCTAACTCCACCCAGGCTGGAGCTGAGCCATGGCCCTCAGCACCACAGTCTGCCTCTTAGGAACACGTCCAGGGGTGGGCATTCAACCACCAAACTGGGCAGCCTGGGACAGGCTTGAGAACCCTTTCAAGGAATAAGTTTCTTCTCATGTTCAACCTAAACCTCCTCTGGGGCAACTTGAGGCCATTTGCTCTTGTCCTGTCTCTTGTCCCTTGGGAGCAGAACCCAACCCCAGCTGGCTGTAGTTTCCTTTCAGAGAGCTGTAGAGAGCAATGAGCTCTGTCCTCAGCCTCAGGCTTGAGCAACCTGCTCCTGCCAGCTGCAGGTGGGGGGGGGTGTGTTTGGACAAAAAAGGGTTAATTGATCATGTTAATTGATCATGCTAGCTGCCAATTTGTTAGCAGTCCACATTCCACCCCCCAACTCACGCCAGCTGCCGTGTCCAGAGGTGGAAGTAGTTCTTCAGGTACTGCATGTGGTCTGGCTGGACCCCTGTGATGACAACAGTTGTGAAGCTCTCTTTGCCCCTCTCTTCTAGGATCAGGTTATGGAGAAATCTTTCATCATCGCTCGTGATGTGAGAGCAGTCGGAGGGCTGCAGAGACAGTTAAGAGGAGCAGGACTGGCAGGTGGCTCTGGGAGTTGCCACCAGCTGCTCCAGCACTGTCACGTCCTTCTCCTGCTGGGGGCACCAGCATCTTTCTACACTCCAGGGTATAAACCACTCGGTAAGACAAAGCTAAGCGTGAAGGGCAGCCTGAGGGCCAAGCTAAGTCCTCTGAGAAGACTATCCAGAGAAATGGTATCCAGCTGGGAAGGGTTTCCCTCAGCAGCCAAGCCTGAAGGCTGTTACCTTTCTGTTTCGGATGTAGCCACTGTAGATCGATTCTCTGTTCTTCTCCTTCTTCTCAAAGTCCTCTTTGGACAGGACAAGCTCATGGACATCCTGAGAGTCTGCAGGCTTGCTGATCATCTGCTTGTGCCAAAGACAGGGTGGTGACCAGCCACACCAGGTTAAAATGAGCAATGATTCAAAGCCAGATGGACCACCGCAGACTCACAGCTTGCTCTGGCTGGGCAAGGACCTCTCAGGCTCATCCAGTCCAAGCCCCTGCAGGCAGCAGGGACATCCCCAACCAGAGCAAGCTGCTCAGAGCCCCAAACAGCCTGACCTCCAATGGTGCCAGCCATGGGGCAGCTCCCACCTCTCTGGTTAACTCTGATGGCTCCCATCATGATGACAACCACCAGGTGACATGGGCTACCCACTGCTGTGTGCAGTAAGTGTGCCAAGCTCAGCCTGGGCAGCTGCCAGCAGCCATGAAGGCAGAGGGTGGCCCTGTTGGGTCAGAACCCAGCTGTCCTGCAGCACAAGGGCAGGTCTTGCTCACACTCACAGCCCCTCCTCTCCTAAGCAGCTGCCAGGACCCAGTGCTGGGGCCAGAAGGCAGAAGCCTCCCATGCTGTGCAGGTGCCAGGAGGGGACGGCAGGGCTGAGTGGTTGGACTTGATCATCGCAAAGGTCTCTTCCAGCCTCAACCATTGTATGAAGCTCAGTGCCCTGGCACTTGGAGCAGGGAGCAGCAGCAGCACCGGGCAAAGCAGCAGTGCCTGTCCCCACACCCCAGGCTGTGGCTGCTGTAGGTGGATTGTTTGCTATGGCACACACCCCCGGCAGGGCAGGGACAGCGCCGGAGCCTGGCAGCCCTCCCTGCTGCCCAACTGGCAGCTCTGTGGGTGCCCTGCTGGCCCTTACAGATGATGTGAGGATGATTTCCAGGAAGGCTGAGGTTGACTCACCCTGGCAGACTGCCCCACGAAGAACACTGCCTGCTTGCCCCCGACCCCGAAGTAGGAGATGTCACTGTTGAGGCTGCGCGGCACCGGCACCGGGCGGACATAGCCAGAGTGGTCGCTGCGAGGAGAGGCCAGACTGAGCTCCCGAGGACAGGCAGCTCTGAGCAGCACAACCTCCCGAGCTGCAGCTGCTGGGAGATCCTCCACTTGGTTCAAAAACTATCACGGAATCCCAGGAGGGCTCAGGGGGCTGGAAGGGACCTCAGAGCTCTTCTGCTCCAAACCCCCTCCATGTCCAGGGACACCACTCAATTAGTATCAACTGCTCAAGACCTCATCCAGCCTGACCTGCAACACCCTCAGGCAGGAGGCAGCCACAGCCTCCCTGGGCAGCCTGTGCCAGGCTCTCACCACCCTCACACTCAGCAACTTCTTCCTCAGCTCCACTCTAACTCTGCTCTGCCTCAGCTCCAAACCATTGCCCCTTGGCCTGGTTCAGACCCCTCAGCACAAGTCCCTCTGCAGCCTTCCTGCAGGCTCCCTTCAGGCACTGGCAGCAGCTCTGAGGTCTCCCTGGAGCCTTCTCCTCTGCAGTCTGCACCCTCCAGCTCCCTCAGCCTGTGCTCACAGCAGAGCTGCTCCAGCCCTGGGCTCATCTCTGTGGCCTCCTCTGGACCCTGTCCAGCAGCTCTTCGTCCTCGTGCTGCTGGGGACAGCAGAGCTGGAGGCAGGACTGGAGGTGAGGTCTGAGCAGAGCAGAGCCAAGGGGCACAATCCCTTCTCCTGCCCTGCTGCCCAGCTGTCTGTAGGTAACTCAGAGAGGTCCAGAACAGGCCAAGCAGAGAACTTTTGTGTTGTGGAGCTTTTCTGCTTCCTGCCTATAAAGAAGTTTCCAGAGGCTCAGGGCCTGACAGGTTCTGGCAAAGGGCTGCAGCAGCTGTCTCACAGTGACAGTCCCCAGTTGCCACCACAAGAAGCCATTCAATGCTTGTTCTGACCTCTCAAAGTCCCCCTGCCTGGTGAACTTAGACAGTCTGTACACAGCCCAGTTGTTGAGCTGCTTGGAGGTCATCCCTCTGCCATTGTCCATCACGGCCACTGCTGGCTTCCCTTGGGATTCATCGAACAGCTGTGGTGGGGAGAAGAGGAGAAAACAAGGAGCACCAAAACACACCAACCCCCAGGGCCCTCAGAGTGCAGGGGCCAGCAGGCAGTTTCCCCTCACCAGCTTGATCTGGATGCTCCTGATGCCAGTGTTGTGGGAGGTGGCTGACAGGGAGTTGTCGATCAGCTCTGCCAGGGCAAAGGCTGTGGGAAGAGAAGGACAACAGCCCTGGCAAAGTCTTCTTCTCACTCAGGCACTCAGTAGCTGCTGCTCAGCCAGCAGGACACTGCCTAGGCATGGAGAGGGACTGCCAGAGCCAGCAGAACCAAACCTGCTGTGTAGAGGCTTGCTCACCAGAGCTCTGTGGCTGGCAAGGACACAGTTGGTGGGCACTGCCCCTCAGGGCTTCCCAGGACACAGTTGGTGGGCACTGCCCCTCAGGGCTTGCAGCTGGCTGCTCACTGCAGCAGATGTGGCCATGCCTGGGGACCAGTGTGTGACACTCATGGGGAACGCTACAGTGTGTCAAGAACTGACTTCTGCAAGTGCAGCAGCACGGCTGACAGGGGACCTGCTGGGAAGCAGCTCCAAGAAGGAGGACCTGGAGTGCTGGGGGACAACAAGGTCCTTAGGAGCTATCAATGTACCCTGATGGCCAAGAAGACCAAAGGTGTCCTGTGGGGCAGGAAGAAGAGTGTGGCCAGCAGGGCAAGGGAGGTTCTCCTGCCCTCTGCTCTGGTCTGGTGAGGCTCCACCTGGAGAAGCATTTGAGGAGGTCCCTCTGTAGACCTGGACCATCACAAAGCCATCTGGAGTCATTTTTGAAGGACAACTTGCATGAAGAACAGTTAATTGGTCTTTGGAGTCGGGGGATGGGTTGGGTTGGAAGGCACCTTCAAGACCATCCAGTTCCAAATCCCTGCCATGGGCAGGGTCACCTCCCACCAGCACAGACTGCTTAGGGCCTCATCCAGCCTGGCCTGGAACACCTCCAAGGAGGAAGCATCCACAGCCTCCCTGGGCAACCTGTGCCAGTGTCTCCCCACCCTCACTGTAAGGATTTCTTCCTCCTCTCCAGTCTCAATCTGCCCTCTCCCAGCTCAAAGGCATTGTCACCCCAAAAGCACCTCCCCAGTTCTGCTGCAGCCTCTCAGGTGCTGCAGGGCCGCAGTTGACGTGTTGGAGCCCAGCCTCCGGCAGCAGCAGCACCTGGCAGCGGGCACTGACAGGGGTACTCACGCAGGGGGTTGTGGCCCTCGCTGGCATAGTACTCGTACATGCCACTCTTCACCAGTGTGTCATAGTGTGGCAGGAAGTCAATGCGCTCCTTGGTGGCTGACAGCAGCATCTGGTCCACGCTCTGCAGCAGGTACAGCGTCAGCCCATCCTGCACCACCTCACCTGCAGCGACAGCCCCACGGGGCGCTGGGCATGGCTGCAGCCAGGCAGCACCAGGCTGGACCCTCCAGCACCAGGGGCAGAGCCTGCGGCCTCGGCTGGACACTCAGCAGCAGCACCCAGCAGCGCTCAGCCTGCATGGAGCCAGCACCCAGCCGCTCGCTCTGCCCGCACGCGGACAGCACCCAGCCGCTCAGGTCATCTTCCATGCCATGTAACCCACCATCCCTTGCCCTCTCCAGGTTTCCCAGCAGTGCCCACTGCCATGCCATTTCCTCCTGTCCATTACAGAACCTGGGACAGCAGGCTAAAAGTTGCCCCTGTCTCAGTGCCACCAGAAGGATCAGATGCCCAGCACTTGTTGGTGGAAGCAGCTTTGGACCCACTGCTGGCAAAGTGCTGAAGGGTTTGTTAGCCACTGCTGTCACACAGCACCAGCAGGCATCCTGAGGGCCTCACAGGCAGCAGCACAAACAGCTGTCTGCATCTGGCCATCTGACATGCCAGAATCCCAGTGTGGTGTGGCTGTAAGTTACCTCTGTAGCTCACCCAGTCCAAGCCCTGCCCCAGTAGGGCACCCACAGCAGCACAGTGCCCAGCTGGGGCTGGAAGCTTTCCAGAGAAGAAGACTGCACAATCTCTCTAGGCAGCCTGCTCCAGGCCTCCAGCACCCTCACAACAAACAACTTTCTCCTCCTGTTCAGGTGGCACTTCCTGGCTTCTAATTTGTGCCCCTTGTCCTGTCCCTGGGCACCTGTGAGCAGAGCCTGGCCCCAGCCTCTTGCCTCCCACAGGTGATTCAGCTCTTGCTGAGCATTGCTCAGTTCCCCTAATACTCACTGAAGTTGTCTTCTGTGATTTCCTTCCTGTTGGTCGTGGTGATAACAAAAGTTTCCTCATCAGCTATGCCAAAGGTCTACAAAAGGCAGAGGTCATTCAGTCAGTGAAATGCTCCAGAAACCTCATGGTGAGGAGGTTGGACAGAAGGGGTTGGCTTGGAAGGTCATCTGTGCCCTTAAAGGTCCTTTCCAAGCCAGCCCATTCTGTGGAACCTCTGAAACTTCATCTCCTTTCTCGCTCAGCCAGAGATGTGCCAGAACTCTTTGGTTTCTCAACTGCTTCACATCTGTTCCAGTAAGCAACAGGAGTGTGCAGAACCACCCCATGGGTAACCACCTGAGGACTGTGCAACAAGACCCTGCCTGCCCACTGCAGCACTCCTGCTGCAGAGGGTGTCCCAGGTTTAGCTGCACTCATCAGACATCAAAGCAAAGCCTGCTGGCAGTTGGGTGCACATCCAAGCCTTGGCTCTGCAGCCTGGGAAGGTGTTCCTGCAGCCCTGCACCTTGTCCTGCTGGCTCCAGATGTTCCTACCCCTGGAGTCCCACACTCACCTTTCTCCAGACAGTCACTATCTGTCTCTTCTCCTGCCTCTCTGGGTCCTTGAGACTGAAGTCCAAGTCAGTTCTGGTCCTCCCTAATCTTTCCAGGCCTGTGTCATCACTCTACAGCTGGTTTCTGCACTTCCAGCTGGATTCTCCCCCAAAGCTCTTCGGCCAGCTTGTCCTCACCATTCCCCACACCTTCTTTCCTTCCCTAGCACTCAGAGTCTCATCTTTACAGCACTGCTGAAGGTCTCCTCAGAAGGCAGCTTTCAGTGGCCTCCTCCCCAGCTGTGACCATGCCCATCAGCACAACTGCCAAGCTGCTCATGGCACTTGGTGCAAGTGAACCCAGTGGAGATGCCACCAAGAGATGGATGTCTGGAGTCTGGAGCAGCTCTTGATTTTTGTGTAACCCAGATCACCCCACCTGGACCTCTCCCATCACACCAGCTTCCATATGGCAAACCTGTGCAGGAGGAACCCAACCATAAACTGCTCAGAGAAAGGAAAATCACTCCAGAAGTGGCCTCCAGCAGGCCAAGTCCTTCCTGTGCCACTGGAGGCTCCTGCCTGGCACAGCCTGGCTGCAGAGCTTTCCACAGGTCTTTGCCCTCCACCTATCATTAGAGCTTCCCTGCTTTCCCTACCTCCCAGAAGCTCTTTTGCTCTCCAAGCCCTAGGAATGGTCTAGGGTTGACTCCAGAGCAGCTTCTAGACTTTTAGAGTTAGAAGCTGCCAGAGGGAGCCTCCTCCTAGCCCTTGCCTCCATGCCATGAGTGCCAGAACCGCTCAGGCAAGCCCAGCACTGCTGTGTCTCGTAGCAACAGGTCCATCCTGCTCCACTCCAAAAGGCTGCCCTGCCCTTAGGAGATAAGCTGCTGGGCGAGCTGATGGACCAAGGCTGGCAGCCCTGACTGCAGATAAGCTCTTCCTGGTGTCTGTGCCAGAAGAATTCTCACTGTGGTGCCCTACAACCCATGGCAGCCCACACCAGGCAGCAGTCTGCAGTTGTCCCATCGTGTGGATGTGGTCTCCAGGAAGAGAAAGAGGTCATCCCTGAGTGAAAGCGAACCTCCTGGCTGATTTACTTCAACAGCTGCTGCTCCTGTGCCCTTTGGTACTGGTCTGATGTCTCCCTGCTTACCAAGTCCCTCTCAAGCAAAGGACATGATGGTGCCTTGGGCTGACTTGATAGCAGGTTCAGGTCTCACTCAGCCTCACACTCTGCCCTTCTTCAGCTGCGTGCTGAAGGCGCAGCCAGTCCCTGACTCCAGCACCTGCACACCACAAGTCTGTTGGTTATTCTCTTGCAGACTGTCCAGATGGACAGTCAGGGTCAAGCTTTTGATGTCACTCAGGCCTTGGAGCATTCAGCACAAATGCTGTGCTCAGAGACGTCCCAGCACAGTCCAGTGGAAGCATGCTGGGAGCAGCTGTGCCAGAGCAGCCAAGCAGAAAGGTTTTTGTCTGGGGAGAACCAGACACAAGCTGCAAACCAACCCACAGCCAGGAGAAAAGACAAAACATGTTCTCAGGTGAGCAGGACTCCTCACCTGGCATCACCACATGCCAATGCAGAGGCCAAAGTGGCCCAAAGACAAGAGTTATCCACAGGAAAAGGAGAACAAAAGGCACCTGAGAGGCCTAGGGGACAGCTAAGCTGCCCAGCCCGGGCCAGCCCCCATGGCTTGTCTCCAGAAGACCCCTGGAGCCACAGGCAGTGCTGCTGCCACCTTCCAGAGCCAGCAGCTTCAGAGCCAACACAGACCTCTTCAGCAAGACCTCAGCTGTAGCAGCTGGACATTGACAAGTCTGGCAAGGACAGCTTCAGTGCTGTCCTTCAGAGCTGCTCACTGCCCCAAAGCCTCTCTATACGCCTCAGCTGCTCAGGGTGACAAACCCAACGCAGCCTTACCCCTCTGGCAGCTTT
Organism: Ramphastos sulfuratus; assembly: GCA_013399055.1. Taxonomy (NCBI): domain Eukaryota; kingdom Metazoa; phylum Chordata; class Aves; order Piciformes; family Ramphastidae; genus Ramphastos; species Ramphastos sulfuratus. Next base: position 138,805 of record WBNM01025454.1, read on the forward strand.
TTGCAGCAATTCAGTCAGGAATCCTCTGCTGAGCCTGAGTGACACCCACAGCCCAGGCACTGCCGGTGAGGAGCACCTCAAGAAGCAGGAGTGCTCTGGTTTGAGAAGGAGGAAGCCAGGTGTGACAGTAGCCACTCAGCTCCCATCCCAGCACAAAATCATGGACTGGGTTGGCTGGGCAGGGACCTCTCAAGCTCCTCCACTCCAAGCCCCTACAGGCAGCAGGGACATCCCCAGCCAAAGCTGGCTGCTTACGGCCCGACAGCCTGACCTGCACTGGTGCCAGCCATGGGGCAGCCTAGGCCAGGCTCTCTCCACCCTCAGTGTCACACATTTCTCCCTTCTCTCTACTGAGTCTTCCTCTGATTTCAAAACATAACCACTTAGCCTGTTGCAACAAGCCGTGAGAAAAAGTCTGTCCATAGCTTTCTGATCAGCCTCTAGAAGACCACCAGAAGGCCTCTTGGAGCCTCCTCCTCCTCCCCAGGCTGGATAAGGCTCTCTGAGCCTGGCCTCACAGCCATAGAACCACACATATACATTTTTATACCCCACTCTCGGATCACTGTGGCAACCTCCTCTGGACCTGCTCCAAGAGGTCCGCGTACAGAGGAACTATTAAGCAGCATCAAGACAGAGCAGAAACCCAGAAGTGAAGTCCTGGAGAGCAGGAGATACCAAGAAGGACACCAAAGGTTTAGGGGCTGACTCAGTGCCCAGCTCCCAGCTGGCTCCCCCAGGTGCTTCCTGAGCCAGCTGTAGGCAGCCAGCAGCTCCAGGGGCACTCACTGCTGGAGCAGGCCTGGGCCATGCCTCTGCTGTGTCACAGCAGAGCCAGCAGCCCACAGCACCCACCCAGACCACCCCCTGCGGGCTAGGGACAGGCTGCACTCTTAGGCTGCGTAACGGAAAGAAGTGAGAGGAGCCAGAAGGCAGCAGAGGAGCTGCCAGCCGGAGGGGTTAGGTGGGGTACATGGAGCCAGCAGAGGAGCTGCGAGCCAGAGGGGTTAGGTGGGGTACATGGAGCCAGCAGAGGAGCTGCCAGCCGGAGGGGTTAGGTGGGGTACATGGAGTCAGGAGCCAGCAGAGGAGCTGCCAGCCAGAGGGGTTAGGTTGGGTACCCGGCAGCATCAGGGTGGGCTCTGAGAGACAGAGAGTAGAGCATCAGCTCTTGTGGTGCAGGATCAGAGCGCGCAGGGCTGGAGCGGCTGAGACCTGGAACTCAGCTACTGACAGCACAGCCGCAGTCGGTCGGACTCTGATCTGACAGGTCTTGTCCAACCAAAGCGATTCCACAGCAGGCAAAGAGCCGGCAGCCGGCAGCCAGCTGCGCCAGAGCTGCTCTGGGGTTCCCAGAGAACCTGGCAGGCCTGGGTGAGCCTCGGAGAGCCCTTTCCATAGGGCTCCGCAGGACAGCCAGCGTCAAGCAGCCTCCCAGAGGAGATGCTGCGTGCAAGGGCACAGGGATGGAACTCTAGCGGAGGCTCACCTGGGGAATCTCTTCCCTTCGGTTAACATCCGAGGGAAAAGCTCCGGGAGAGCGGCTCGGCAGAAGGCTGCCAACGACCCAACGGTCTCGCAAGACCTGCTACCTGCACGACCGGGAGCTGTGTGGGGACCTGACGCAGGCGAGCGCCCCGGCAAGGACGCGCGGTCCAACGGACCCCTCCAGGCACGGGGAAGCGGCTCCGCAGGAGATGAACGGTGCCGGTGCCGCTGCCCTACCGAGCGCCGCCCCGGGACGGAGCCTCCGCCCGTTCACCTGCCGCGGGAGCTGCTGAGCCGGGTTGGGAGAACAGCGAACACGGCCGGGAGCTACCGGGCCCGCGGCTCCGTCTCGGTCTGTAGCCAGAGGCTGCTCCGCTGCCAGCCCGGGGCGCACCGCGGGAGCTGCCGGGCCCGCGGCTCCCTCTCGGGCTGCCGCCAGAGGCTGCTCCGCTCCCAGCCCGGGAAGCACCACGGGAGCTGCCGGGCCTGCCGCTCGCTTTCCGCCCGCCATCAGAGGCTGCTCCGGCCGCTCTCAGCGCCGCGGCGGGTCCGGTAACCGGTGCGAAGGGGCCGGCGCGGCCTCCCGCCCAGGCCCAGACAGCAGCTGTCCCTGGAGGCGCGGCTCGAGGCGGGGGCCAGGCTTGGCGGGAGCAGGAGGAGGAGGAGGANAACTCGGGTCCGGCCCGCGAGCTCCCCCGCCCGGTGGCTCCCGCGCCCCGGCAGGAGGAGCCAGGCAGGAGGAGCCAGGCAGGGCCGCCCGGAAGCAGCGCGCGGCGGGAGCGGAGGAGCAGCGGGCGAGGGGCCCGAGGCAGCAGCTTGTGGCTCTCGGGCCGTGCCCCGTCCCTCGTCGCCGGCCGCTCGGCCCCGCCCGGTGCGCCCCGGGCTCGCCGCGGCTCCGGGCTGAGGCGCCAGAGCTCCGCTCCGCCGCCTCCAAGTGAGCCATCGCCCGGTGCCGGGCGGCGTTTGCAGCGCCCGAGACGTGTCCGGTCCCGCGGGAGGAGCTGGTGCTTTCCCCTCGGCCCTGCCCGTTCAGAGTCTAGCAGAGCGCTTCAGGGTTTGTCAGGCAGGGAAGAAGCTTCTAAGAGCCAAGATGAACGGCTGCTGCTGGCCTCAAGGTGCCCCGGGCAGGTTCAGGTTGGACAGTAGAAGAAATTCCTTCCCTAAGCGTCATCTGAAGGCCTGGTCCAGGCCACACAGCAAGGTGGGGGAGTCCCCGTCCAAGGAACCACACAAAGGAGTAGAGCAGCAAAGGACAGAGACAGGATAAGGCTGGTTAGGAAGATGCACACCAAAAGGTCACTGAGCACAGACCTGGCTAAGTACACCTTTTATTCCATTGGCATTTCTAGAGGTACTTTTCCTCTCCACACCACAGGCAGGGCAGGAGTGGCTGCTGCTGAGGTCAGCACTGAGCTCCCCCCTGGAAAAATCCCACTCTGGCTGGGCTTCATGTCCCACTGCTGTGTGCTGCTGGAATCTGCTCTGGGGTGTGAAAACACAGAAGTTAGGGTCTGAGAAGGCAGCTGTACACAACAGA